>CABHPR010091533.1:0-39536 GCA_902168415.1 Peromyscus melanophrys
AAAAAAACACCATAATCCAAATTGTGGGTGCAGAATACTCACTAATCCTTTTTCATGTGAAAAATAAAAAATAAAATAAAATTGTCTATAATATCAAAACCTGGATTACACATTGACTACATACGAATCTACTGAAGACTAGATCTAGGTATGTATGGTTACTGGTTGATATTGCTTTTTCAAAACTGTTATGGATATGCGATATCTGAGTTACCCCCAAATCAGGAAATCATCATCACACTGGCTACCCAGTGTTGAGCAATTGCAATGAAAGCATATGTTAGAAAGCAGCAAGAACAATCTATTCCTGGGACTATGCTAAAAAACTGGATTCCTAACAGTTCACCACAGATAAACATGAGGCCTGGAGCTCTTCAAAGAATCTACTACCCATAGACATTTTGAATTTCTATACCTGTGTAATAGTTGTAACTCATGTAGCTTAGAAGAATTAACATGTACCGAAACGATCTCAAGAATTGTCTGGAAATCAGTATAAACAGTTTGTGTAACAGGGAATAAGTTAGACATGGCGAGGCGCATGACATGATAGGCTGTTCTCACTGTTAACACATTGCCACCCATGCAAAAGCACTATTCAGAGAAAAGCATGATCTAAGTAATGTGTGTTTCATCTAGTTCAGATGCCAAAGGGGATAGACTAAGGAAGCTTTATAGTCATGTACTGCTAATGTTTGAATTTTAGAGTAGTAGCTTAGTAAAGGAGTTAGCCAGTGTGAAAGAGTCACTGCAACTTGTGAATTTGTTAAAGTTGCTAATTATGTGAAAATCTTCTCAATCTAGAGAATCAACACCCCTAGCGTTATTTCTAGTCACCTGCTTTAACAAGGTATATCAATGACTGCTATACTTGCTCATGCTAGAAAAATATTCTTTAAAATTATAAATAAAACATTGAGTAAATAAAAAAGAATATATTCTAAAAATCATCTTATAAAATAGTTTCATTTGTCTTGAGTTACTCTGTAATTTGAATTATTTGATTTCTATTACGCATAAAACATCTATTTCTATCAATTCAACAATCTGACACATCTTATTGTAAATCTTGTAAAGACTTTTTTTAAAAATAAGAGCAAATAAAAAAATTGGAAAAATGGTGTTTTCTACCTATTAATAACATTGAATCTTCTCAAAACTTTAAACTTCTTTTTTCATCTAGTTTTATAATTCTGCCAGTCATCAATTAAAATTTCTAGCATAAACTAAAGTTAAATCCTTACTTCTGGTCATTTCACAATATTAAGAGTATTGAGAATTTTAAAATAATATTGGAATGTAATGAGGAATGATATAATCAGATGTATTTATGTTTCAAGAATATTGTATGTCTTATATCATACTATAACTTGCATATTGCAATTTATATGTCATGTTCACTGTTATATGAAACCTAGGTTGAAACATTTTATTTTTAAAATACTTCTTTCTACTATAACATATAAAAGTAGATGAAGAGAATGCCACTTGATTTTTAGTTAGCAAAAATGGAATACAAATGACAAAAAATGTGTTTGCTTTAGAGTTTTCTTATATTGAGAAAATAATGGAGATTGTTGCATCTTTTCCAGAACATGTTAAGATTTTCCTCTTCCAAACAGAAGCTATAGAACACAGGATTTGGGATAGTAAATCATCAAGCAATAGTTGAATGTTTCATGTCTATAAGAGATGACAAATTACTGGTGGGAAACAGCATCTGTCAGGGACAGTGGCTGCGGACATCGATCACATCCTGACTGCTCAGTTATGCAATGACTTACAAGAGTACAAGAAGCCCCATGGAGCTGGAAGCTGGGGAAAAGTGAGATCACAGAGCAGATGCTAAAAGTCTTAGTAGCTTTGAAATTGCTCAAGGAGAAAAAGCGACAGGGGTTGACTTCAATTAGAAGCCATTATTTGTTTTTAGAACATCATCAGCTACATACTATCATGGTACTAAGTAGAGAAATTTGTCAAGTTTCTAGCTTTTTAAACTAGGATTCATCTCTTTAGCTTTGAGACAATTAATCAAGATTACATCCCAAATAGCGTCAGACCTAAATCTGAATGTTGTTTTGGGAACTTGAAAGATTGCTCAGTAGTTATTTGCATTTGCGGCAGTTGGCTTCCTTTAACCCATTTCTGATGACTCACAACCTCTACTAACTAGAGCTCCAGAGAATCAGAAGCCAGTGTGACACCTGCACACACACACACACACACAAACACACACACACACACACACACACACACACACACACACACACACACACACACACAATCACTGAAATATACATAAATAAAAAATAAAATAAATTTTAAAAATTTGAAAGCTGATTTAGTGCATTTCTTTTGTTATACACCACTTCCATTTTCAATAATACACACAGCATTAATGATATTAATAAAACTATTATTATTTTGTACATTTTGACAAATTGTGAGAAAGCTTATGAAGTTTTATTTAATAATTTTTGCTTCGATTCTACATCTTTTAGCAATAAAGAAAAATTTAAACACATTCACCCAGATCTTAGTATTCTTTGCTTAATTATTTTCCATATGCACATCCAAATTACTCATAAGCATAAATGTACATGTGGGTGGATGTTAGTGACTGTGTGTGTGTGTGTTTCTCTCTCTGTGTGTGTGTGTGTGTGTATGTAGTAAACTCTAAAATTCTTCACTTCACCCTGGCATGCTTTTGTAAATGTGTTTTCTATTTCTATTCAGGAAATAATTCTCTTTAAATTTTTTTCTTATTTTCTAAATATTTGTAATTAACTTTGTAATATCTAACATTGCATTTGAATTTCAGTATGTTTTTACATATTTATTATTTCATTATACTTGTGTTTATATAAACATTCTTTGCTCATCACATAACGAGTTGCAAAGATTACTAACTTTTTTTAAACACAAGAAATGCTTTAAATTAATTATACTTTTTAGGTATCTAGTTTCATTCCAAATGTATTTTATATATTAAAAACAGTGTCACATTAATGGGAATCCACAGAAAAAGAACAAAGTATTACTATTATTTTGCAGTTACAGCTTTATACTTTAGTATTTGCAGAGACAAAGGGTTTTTCAAGATACCAAGTAAGTCAACACAGGTTTATTGATGCTAGCCTGTCCTTACAATGGAAACACAGTTTAGCCAGATGTCAGTCATATACTAACTGTAAAGCCTTTATTATTTTTCACTAGCTTATTACTTTCTTCTCATTTTAAATGGATTGGAAAATTGAAGCACTATTTTACATTTTCTGCTTCTGAGACAAAAGGTAAAACTAATCTAAAATGTAGCAACCACAATGTATCAACTTTGTCAATCACTATTGACATAATATTCATTTCTATCTATATGCTAATATCGATTTATGTCTGGAAATGAATTTTTTGAGTATAAGTCAATCAGGAACATAAAACATTAGTACAATTCCTGTGAGCAACTTGGTATCTGTTATTTTATTTTAGATAATTTTACAAAAAAGAAAAAGTTATTAATTTTTCCTAATACTTCTATACTCATATTGGGATCTTCAAAAAATTATTAACCTTTGAGTAAATTACTAAAATTTGAGTAAATAAGATAAAAAATTCCTAGTCTTTATTATTCCTTTTTATTTTTATTCTTCTCTGATAAATTACATCCCAATCAGAGTCCCATGACCACTCCCCTCTCCCTCAAATTCATTCCTCCTCTAGTTTCCATCAGAAAATGTGGTCAATTTTATTGAGAATCAAGAAACATCACCCATGCATTTATATATCATTTTCATTGTAAAATATTATTATATATCAGGTACATTAAACTAGTTTATCTGTGGTGATAAAAATTCTTTGATTTCTTAAATTGACATGTAAAGCTGAAGTTTTCTTAAAGCTGCTTTATTTCTGTCATGGATTATCTCTACTGCTATAATAACATGGCATGTACTGTGCAGCTTACAAACAACTATCTATTACTGCTAGTTTAAAGGCCAAAAAGTTTAAAATGATAACTGGAAACTGCATATTTGGACTTAAGATACCATTCAAAACAGGGGTAACCATCCCTGATACTGGAAACTTAGCCAAGTTTTCGGGCCTAATGAAGTCAGGAGAACCACTAACTGCAGCTTTACTAAACCTATATAATCTCTAAAAGTTTGTGATTGTACCAACAGATAAGAGTAGTCCTCATCCCTCACTAAGGAAACTTTACTTTGCACAGATGGAGACCATTTCAGAAATCTACAACCAATCAAAATATACAATTTTTGAGCTCTGACCTATCAGGAACATCTTCAGCACGACTTATTCACCTACACAGCACAGACTTTTGTGGAATCATGAAAAGAAAGTTTTTACGGGCCATGGGCCAGAGGGTGAGAGACTTTGCCCCAAAGTTGTGTCCCTTAGTAATGTTATATGTTATACCCACACAATCTCACTAACATGGTTGCCATAACATGACTGGCTATTGGGAAAAAGGACTGCTCAGGAGGATGAAAATTTACACAAAAAATTATGGGAGGTAGGAATGCAGAAATGGTCTTTTGTTTCATTGAAGAGTATATCAATTGCTTGTCTAGTAGGAAACTGTGAGCCCAAAACATACATACACCATTATAAAAACTGAGCTGAATAAGGCGGGGGGCGGGGCTTGGGCTTGCCCCAACTTAGTATGCCAGCCTATGTTGAACACCCAAGGGAGGCCTTCACTCCTGTGAGGAGCTACGACTGGGGTGGGGTGGGGTGGGGAGGGGTGGGGTCGTGCAAGCTGGAGAAGGGGAGGGAGGCAGAACAGTGGGCAGTATTCAAAATGAAAAAAAATTTAAATAAAGAATTAAACCTAAAAAAAATGAGCTGATTATAGTTATGCATTTACAGATACTGTGTGTGTGTGTGTGTGTGTGTGTGTGTGTGTGTGTGTGTGTAACAACAATTAATGCAAGGAAGAGGTCATGAATTTGAAAGAGAGCATACTAAAATATATGGAAGGCATTTGTGGGGGAAAACAAAGGGATAAAACATCTAATAATATCATAATCTCAACAGTAAAAATATAATATTAAAAATGTTGCTAAGATTGGCAAAATATGTATGAATATATAGCAATTCCTAGCCTTTATAATGGACTAAATGATTATTGTAAAAGTGTAAGGCTGAAAAGAACTATTTTTCACATTAATACCAGAATAAAGTATATATCACATTTATAATTTAGAAATAAATAATAATAGAAACACATTTTTTACCCATGAACACATCTTGCAACAAACTGACAAATCATATGCAAGAAAAAGTGCTTAAATTTCTATAAGTCAGTATGAATATACAATGTGAATTTTCTCATTCAGCCAGAGCATACACTTATAAAAAATGCATGTATTTATGTAAATGAACAAAACAGATTTTCATGGATATAATATAGATTATATACATAGATTATTTGTATGTACATGCACACATAATACATATTGTATGTATGTATATATTTTCTTCTATACAATATAGGAATATATGTATATGCCTAACATAATATTAAGCATATGAACTTGTATTAAGTAAATCACAGGTCATTTGAATATATCTATAGCAGTCACTCATCTTTTCACATCTAACTGAAAGATTGTTTAGGTTTTGAGGTAACACCACCATGGTTTCTTGAAATGTTGAAAGCATGCAATTGAATCTTGTGGCTTTAAAAATAGCTGCGAGGGCGAGAGGAAATGTTCTAGGATTCATAGTGTATCATATGTGAGAATTCTTACTCTGAGTAAATATTAAGGAATTGATGGTGACAGAATTCTGAATGAGTGTACTCAATGGCAGAAATAGCACGATTTTCTACTGTATGCTCTAGTAAAATTCCTGCCTACTACATGCTGCTTTCAAAATTAATAAAAGAAGAGAACCAAGGAACTTATTTCACTCCACAAGAATTACAAAGAGATTGAAGTCTGCAGGTCTTCAAAATGTAGTCGAGTTGAAGAATCCTACAAGGTTTGCAGGTCATATGCACAAATAAAATCTGAGAGTAGCCAGGCAATTACTTCCTTCTTGTATGTGAGATTTAAATGCTGAGTTTTTTTAAATCTCTCATCACTATAATCATAATTGAAATGAATAAGCACTGTATAGTGAGCTTGAGAGGAGCGTTTCCTCATGAGATATGGCTACACAAAGAGTCACAGCTTAACAGCACATCTCTACTAAGCAGAATAAAATTTCAGGCAGTAGGTATCTCTCTAATTAAAGAGATATACTATATGCATATTCAGAATAAGGACACTGTGTTACCTGTATAAAAGGAACTAAAATTGTTTCACTTAAAACTCAAAATTCGCAGGAAATTCAATGGAGCCAGAGAACATACATTAAGAGAAGTAAGTCAGACTTAGAAACAAGAATTTTGCATGCTTTCTCATATATAAAGAATTGCAGGGAGGATGTATATGTTTGTGATTAGGACAATTGGGAGAGGGAGGTAGAGACTTTAAGTGGGAAGGAAATAGAAGAGAATTCAGTGGAGTACATGTGAACTAAGGCAGAAGCAGTAGATAGGGGGACAAAAAATGACAAGGCTGGGAAGGAGATGGGAAAAATGCCTCAATAAGGAAACTGCAAAAACAACGTGTGAGAAGGTTTTTATACACCCATTATTTTATGTACTATTGGAAAAATAGTTTTAAAACACGTTTAATTTAAACAATGCAAATTTTTGGAGAGAGTCATACTAAAATTAAATTTCATTTAAAAACAAATGATAGAAAAATATACATTCTGATAATTACAACTCTTACTAAGGAGTATATGCAGTTCCTAGCTAAAGGTATGAAACAAAATGGTTAAAATGGGAGAGTACTGAAGTGGATGAAATGATGAATATGAATAACACTATCTTTACAAATAAATCTCTATTTTTAAAAATACATTGTATTACCAAGAAAACAATAATAATAATATTGAACAATAACGTTAAGCATTACCATGACAACCACTGCTTAAAATATCCATAAATTTTCACCCAACAAAATAATACTTGAAGCAGTCTAAAAGAAAAGTAAATATTCCTGTAATTGTTTCCTCTCCCTTAAGTCTTTCTTAACTAAAACATTAATGTCTGGAAAGTCAAGAGACAGAAAATGCTTTTTGCAGTGTTATCTTTATGTACTATAAGGTCTGGACATTATGATTAATTGAGTTCCACTCTGGACTTGATATGGAGACTTGCATTTTGTATATTACAATGTATGACCAATGTACAATCACTAAAAACAATTAGCTATTTTTGTGGAATCAATTTCAAGTATTAAGAATCTGTATGCTGTGTGGACAAACAGTAATATGTCTGAGCAGCATTAATGGCTATATTAGTTTTCAACTCAACTATCATACTGTATGTGGTCGCTGACAAAATTCACATTATAATCCAAATGCTCACTTTTTCTTTTAATTATAATAGTAAAGTCTTTGTTTGAGATATTGCATTCATTTATCTTAAATAGAACCAAATATTTGGAGCATTGTATATTTGTTTACTGATGCACTTCTTTGGATTTTTTACATTCATTCAGACATGTGTAGAAATAAGTCTCTTGGAAAATTATTTCTCTTGGAAGAATGCAGTCATTGCCAGGTTTTGAACATTCCTTTAAAAGTGCTGTCAGAACAAATACATCAGGTCACACAGCATGTGGTTTATCTCTGTGAAAGTGCAAGCATTAAAACAGAGAAAGCTGCAGACTTGTAATTAGGTATTGATTGGTTTATCTAACGCATTCTGCACGTTTCTAAACAAATGCAGCATTGTTTCTGATTTTTTTTATTTTAAACCATGAAATTGGTCAGCACATTCATTTTGAAGATTACAAAATATGAAGTGTGTGGCTTTTTCACAACTTATTTGGTGATCTCACTTGAACCTGATCAATACATCTCACAGAATGATTCTATTCTTAGAAAATATCACAAAGATCAACAGAAAAAGATAACATCTTCACTTCAAATAAGGACTTCTAGTTTATGTAGTCAGAAATACGCATTTTAGGCATTACAAAAGCACTGGATTTCTTTTAGAATCTCACAGCACCACAAAATTATACAGCATTAAAAGACAAATATAAATTCATAGGAAAATGAGCAAAGATCTCATTAAACAGGGTACTTTACTGAACACAGACAGGAGCTAACAAAAGAGAAAATAAGCTATTGGAGAACGAAAAAAGTGCATAACTGAACAAGTTAGTTGTGCAAATTAACTCTAGTTGTAGCAGAATTGAACATATATGTACAAAATATAAGAAAACCTGATTAAATCAATATATGAACATTGGTGGTATGCAGGATTTCAGAACTGATTTATATAACTAGTGCTCAAAATTCTAGAAGATCAGAACTACACAGTGAAGAAGGTAGGAATTGTCTGATATTAACAAAATAATTTAAATATATGATTTCCTTTAAAGGAGAAGAATAGTAACACATGAAGAATTGAAAAATGTAAAAGGTAAAAAATAGTGTGTATTTTGATGCAATCAAAAACACATAGCTTCTGGTCCATTATATTTATAATAGATAAAACTTGTAAATGTTATCATTAATAAGTTGATGAATATTTTAACTGAAAGATAAAACAACTATAGAAATAATTAAAACAATGAAAGGAGCCATACTCTGTCTTCCTTAAAATTTGGATGCTACATATTTGATAAAAACTATATATAAGAAAAGTGAATTGTGTCATATTTTGTTAGATTTTCAGAAGACCCGTCTCTAATTAAAGATATTATTTAGGTTCTTAAACTTAGCTGAGTAAATAAAATCTTTCAATAGTAGATTATATGAATGTGTTTTAAAGTCATATTTCCAACTATTACAGTTAAGAAACTGTATTACTAAAAATTACTTGTGACAACTGGTAATTAGGTCTTTTAGACCAGAACCCATATTCACTTTTCTATGAAAGTTATCTTCTCTTCAACATATTTTTTCCTTACTGCTAAATTGAAGGGATGAAAATGAGGGGAAAATACTGTATTTTGTATATGGTTGCATATTTCATTTTATAAACAAAAATAATCATATTGCATGGTATAAACATACTTCAGTCCCCCAAGGAGACAAGAGATATAAAATATGCATGAGTTGGATCACTAAGGCAATTTGACTGTTTATGAAAGATGTTGCTATATATATTTGTCAATTATCTATTTTTCCTCTACACTAGTTTTCTGCACTGTCTTGATATTGTCTTTCCAGTGTAACATTTGCATTTCATCTTAAAACGAAATACAGAGATATACTATGTAAAAACATGGAATCTAATGTGGTAGAAACTTAGAAATTACTTCTGTTCACTGATTTCCTCCAACATATTGTACCATTTTATTGTTTACCTGCATTTTGTGAAGTCAGGGAAAGTGGGACATAAATATTTAAAGGGTTGCTAAGAATGTCATACATTTTAATGTAAGGGAAATATACTGAAAAAATACATTTAAAATCTTCTACCTGTAACAACCTTATTCAGGGTTATATGAAACCATGTAATGGAAAAGGACTGTCCTCACTCTTCTCTTCCTTTTGCCATGGCTGAAAGGATGAACAAATCACTGCATCTGCAGATTGTCACAATGACTAGTAACTCTCCAATTTTATGCATAAAATGGATGACTCTTTCATTCATAAATATATATATATATATATATATATATATATATATATATATACCCATACATATAAACTGTTATGAAAAAATAAAGGCTAGTTCACCTTTTCTAGCTAAAATGTATATGAAGGTCAGTTCCTATGAAATGGTAAATGATATACATATATTTTATAGGTCTATTTAAATGAAGACTACATAAAATACATGCAGAAAACCTAGTGCATAACTGGGCAGGCCTTGTGCCCCCTGCCTCAGGATAGATCCTGTTTTCACATCCATTCTGTAACTGTGTGTCTTTTCTTGTGGCATTAAGACCATTGATGTCAAGGTTTACAGATTACAAGTGTTTTCCGATATGAGTTTTTTGTTTTGGTTAATGTTGTTGATGGTGGTATGTTGCGGTGTGTGTGTGTGTGTGTGTGTGTGTGTGTGTGTGTGTGTGTGTGTGTATGTGTGTGTGTGTGGCTATGTGTGTGGCTGTGTGTGTGTTTATATGTGTTTCTGCCATTTACTCATCTGTTCTTTGTAGGACTTTATTTGCAGTTGGACAGTTCTCTTCTACCCATCAATTCCCAAATAACCACTCAGAGGTTTAACATTACTTATAAAAGCTCAGCCAATAGCTCAGGCTTGTTACTAGCTAACTCTTACACTTAAATTGACCAACATTTCTTATCTATGTTCCACCATGTGGCTCATTGCTTATTATCTCATTTTCTCTCTCTTACTATTTTTTGTTTGTTTGTTTATTAGGGTTTTTTTTGGGTATTTTTTATTCATTCTCATACTGACAACAGATTTCCCCATCCCTCCTCCTTCTTCCCCTCAGCCTTTCCACAAACAAACAAACAAACAAAATACCCTTGTAAAATTTATTTCACCTTCTATATGTCATGCTTCCTTGGTAGCTGGCTGCCATCTCCCCTGAATTCACCCTTCTTCCTCCCAGAGTGCACTGTGTCTGGTTGTCCAACCTATATTTCCTGCATCTCTAGTGGCCTGTCCACTTTTTATTGACCAATGAGAGTAATACATATTCACAGTGTACAGAAGGATTATTTCACAGCATTTATTTGTAGATAGATGTTGCTTAAATTTAGTTTTATCATGAAATGTCTATTTTCTTATTATATCCAGATTGGAAGTTTTTCTGGGTGTATAGTCTAGACTACTGGCATGTGTGGTCTTTCAGAATCTGTAAAATATCTGTTCAAACTTTTCTGGCTTTTGTCTCTATTGAGCTATCAGGTGTTATCCTAATAGGTCTGTCTTTATGCTACTGGGTGTCTTGCACTTTTTAATATTCTTTCTTTGTTCTATATATTTACTGTATTGGTTAATATGTGCTGAGGAGAATTTCTTTTTCTGGTTCAGCCCATTTAATGTTCTGTATGCTTATTCTACTTGGCAAAAACATCTCCATTTTTTAGGTTAGGGAAGTTTTCTTCTATGCTCTATTAAAAATATTTTCTGTGTCTCTCACCTAGGTTTTTTTCTCCTTCCTCTATCCCTATTATTCTTAGATTTTGTATTTTCAGATTTTCCCTAATTTCATGGATTTTTGCACTAAGAATGTTTTAAATTTACTGATTCCTTTGAGTGTAGTATTCATTTCTTCTATTGCATCTCTAATGCATGAATATTGTTCTTACAGATTTTGTGTTTTGTTGATATGTCTTACCACTAAGTGTCCTGCTCAAGTCCCTAAATTTTTAATTTCCAAATTTACCTCAATTTAGGTTTCTTTTTTTTAAATTATATTTCCATTTTAAGGTCTTGAGATTTTTTTTATTCATTCCTTCCTCCTTTTGGTTTATGTTTTATAGATTTCTTTAATGGATTTATTCATTACCATTTTAAGGAGCACTATCATATTCATAAAGCCTATATTAATGTCTTCTTCTTGTGCTTCTGCTAAGTTGTAGTACTCATGGTCTGCTCTGGTACTGTTGCTGGGCTCCAGTGCAGCTATCCTGGCTGTTGCCATTTGTGTTTTTATGCTAGTGTCTAGGCATCTGAGATTAAGAAGGTTGTCATTTTAGGTGCTGATATTTTGTCTCCTCTTTGTCGGGTGGATGTTTTGTCCCTTATTTTCTGTTGCATTCTCTTTTAGGAAAGTGAGGTCACTGTGTATTGCCTGGTTATAAATATTTCTGGAATTCAGATAAGTGTGGCCACTGGCAGTGTAATAAAATGTTTCTAGGTAATAGAAGCTGAATATTAGAAATGGAGATAGGATAGACGTAAGAGATTCCACAAAATTGAGGGGAACAGAATGTCCTACCCAGGATGTGATTAATTCCCTGGAAATTAGGGCAGAGAGTGAGGAGAGGCCACAGAAAAGTTCTGCTACAGACCTGGGGATGAGATTCTGGAATTGTACTTGAGGAGTGGAAACAGAGGTAAAGATTTCCCATTAGCTTACCTGCTTAGCTGGCCCAAGTGGCCTGTGGGTGCCTAGGGGATTCCTCTTGGTTTTAGGGTCTTGGAAAAATCAATGAGTGTCCCAAAAATGTTTTGACAATAAGATCACTGTGATCCACTGAAGAAGGGAAAAGAAAGAAAAAAAAAAAAAGAAGAAGAAGCTTCACCATGTGTTCTGCTGCAGAGATATGGACAAGACTAGGAGATGGAGATTGGGCAAGTAGAGACAGAGATGCACAGATCTGCAGTTTAGCCCACATGCTTTCTTGGATGAAGCAAGACTCTTTTCTTAGAGTAAAATTAGAAGGAAATAATATCTTTGTTTTTATGTAAAATAATGTTCTAAAGTGTTCAATCTTCTTTAAAATGAAGTAAAAACTAAAATTCTGTACAATTCTATAAAATAAAGTCCATGGCCGGGCGTTGGTGGCGCACGCCTTTAATCCCAGCACTCGGGAGGCAGAGCCAGGCGGATCTCTGTGAGTTCGAGGCCAGCCTGGGCTACCAAGTGAGCTCCAGGAAAGGCGCAAAGCTACACAGAGAAACCCTGTCTCGAAAAACCCAAAAAAAAAAAAATAAAGTCCATGATTACAGGCTGAATCTAAATTCATCAACTTTCTTTTTTATGCTCTGTCAGAGACTTCCTTGTAGTTATTTGAATAAAATGTCTCTCTTATGGGTCCTATATGTTACACCTGAAGAATAATGCTTTGAACACTCTGTCTTTTCTCTATCCTTGGTGTCAAAGTAATCTCTTCTTTTATCTTTACTACACAGCAACATTGAATGGAAGGCATGCAAAGACACAATTTCTTAGATTTCCCTAATAGAAAAATTTGAATTAGGATATATGAAATGAAGCTGAAAAATTTAGATTTCTTACATGCTTCCTGGTGTTGAGGGAATCATACTTTAAAAGGGTAATTGATTATAACTCATTTCATATACAAATTATATATATACATATATATACATATATATATATATATCATATGTATTCCTAAATTTATCTTTGTTCAACCTTCCATTACATTGATCATTTTACTGATTGAAGGTATGAGACCTTTGTTTACAGTGCTTGAGAAAGCAATAATCTTAGCTCTCAATGAGCATCTCTGCATCAGTGGACTTATTAACAATTGGATAGAGGCAATGTTTGATACTTTCAAATGAGTAGGTAAAAGTAGAGTGTAATGGCTTTTCAAAACAGAGTCCATGGGATATCTTGACATAGTGGGTATATCTGTATCACAACCCTTGTACCTAAGGATATGGTAATATTATGGAATATGGTGTATGGGTGTACACAGATTGTAGGAACCAGAGGACCAGAAGTCTATTCTGTGCTTGTGCATTCTAGCCATGACAGAAAAGCTACACCCACGAAATCTCACCACTATTGCTTACCAAGACAAAAACCATAGCAACAATAATTGACATCCTGACACATGTGAAGAAAAATCTCACAGGGCTCCACAAGTATTTGAAGAGCTACAAGAAATTAACAATTGCTAAAGGAGGGAGAATTAGTCTTCTCCAGGAATTAGCCTACTGATTGGTTATCCATTTCAGTTGTCCAGCCCTATGGTTATATGAACACAAGGAATATAGAATGGAACCATCAAATTATACTTATATGATCATATACATATATATGTACGTATATATGACAAATGCTGAAGAAAAGGAGGCATTGAATGAATTGAACAAATTGAGAGGGAGGAGTAAAGTACATAAGAAGATTAGAAGGAAGAAGAGTTAGTGAAAAGTGAAATTTTATTTTAATTAAATTAAAAAATAGTAAAATAGTTAACTCCTTAGTAAAATCAAAATGTCTAACTTGCAATAAATTGGTAATAAGCATAAATAATATCTAAGGAAAAGAATAAGTCAAAAAAAAATTATTTGCAGTGAAGATGATCCCTCTAACCACTACACCAAAAAATCTGAGACTTTTTAAAACTGAATATCGGACTATAAATTTAACACCAAACTAAGTGATACTCTGAATACCAGTAACAATGACAATCTTGGTAAGAAATAAATTAGGAAAGGCGCCTCATTCATAATAGCTTCTTTTTTTTTTTTTTTTTTGGTTTTTCAAGACAGGGTTTCTCTGTGTAGCTTTGTGCCTTTCCTGGAACTCACTTGGTAGCCCAGGCTGGCCTTGAAATCACAGAGATCCACCTGGCTCTGCCTCCCGAGTGCTAGGATTAAAGGCATGCGCCACCACTGCCCGGTCATAATAGCTTCTTTAAAAAATAGGAATAAATTTCGTCAAGTATGCAAAAGACCTGTTAATTAAACTTTAAGACACAGAAAAGAATTGAAAGCAATAATAAAAGATGGACATATTCTACATGTTCAAGCATTGTCAGAATTAATATTATTATTATGGCTATGTTCTGAAAGAAATCTACAGACTCAAGTCAATCATTAAATCCCAGTGTGCATCATGCCAGATCTTCAAAAGGGCATTCTAAACCTCATATGGAAATAGAAAAGACACCAGATAACCACAACAAAAAGAACAGCATATATCTTATTTCAAGTTCAATATAGAACATTACAAACAATACCTATATGTTACTGAGAAAAAAAAGAGGACACATTGATCAATGACAGAATACTGGACCAAAAAAAAACTAACAGCTTCTCAGTCACAAAGGTGTAAAAAATTACAAAGATTACCCTGAGGGAAATTTTCCTCACAAAATTCTGCTAAGCAAACTGGATATCTACCACTGAAGAATAAAACTAGACTCATACCTAACCACCTTGCACACACACACACACACACACACACACACACACACACACACACACATACACACACATACAAAGTTTCAAAATGGATTGAAGGCCTTAGTATAAAAGGTGGGATGTTGAAACTACTAGAGGAGAACATAAGTAAAGCATTTAAATTGGAGACAAAGATAAGCATATTTTGAAAAGAAATCTAATAACACAGGAAACAAAGTCAAGAAATGAAACACATCAGCATTACAGAAAAGTAAGAGATTCCTTTGTAACAAAAGAAAATAATGTACAGGAAACTGGCAATTTTTATGTTAAATGAAATATTTGTATCTCATATTCTAAGCTTTATGTCTGCGTTAAAAATTCAACACACAGCCGGGCGGTGGTGGCGCACGCCTTTAATCCCAGCACTCGGGAGGCAGAGCCAGGCGGATCTCTGTGAGTTCAAGGCCAGCCTGGGCTACCAAGTGAGTTCCAGGAAAGGCGCAAAGCTACACAGAGAAACCCTGTCTCGAAAAACCAAAAAAAAAAAACTTAGGCCGGGCGGTGGTGGCGCACGCCTTTAATCCCAGCACTCGGGAGGCAGAGCCAGGCGGATCTCTGTGAGTTCAAGGCCAGCCTGGGCTACCAAGTGAGTTCCAGGAAAGGCGCAAAGCTACACAGAGAAACCCTGTCTCGAAAAACCAAAAAAAAAAAAAAAAAAAAAATTCAACACACAAACATTACACACAATTAAATTTTAGTAACTATGATTGCATTGTCAAGATTTATATTTAAATGTGTGAATTTTGTTCACTAAACATTTTTATGCTATGGTATTTATTTCCAATTTTTAATAAAATAAACATTAGTTAGAGAAAACCAAGCAGAGCTGCTGAGATGGCTCCGTGGGCAAAGGCACTTGCCACCATATACTTAATGATCTGATTTCCATCACCAGGACTCAAAAGTTGTCTTCTTACCTCTAGTCCTTTACTGCTGGAGCCCAGTAACTTCTACATAAATAAGTTACTTAGACACAAGCAAATATTGCTCTTATCTTACTGTTAATAAAAATAAAGTATGAAACATTGTTTAGCAATTCTCAACAACATTGTGAGTGTATGTGTGTATATGTATGTGTGTTATGTGTGTGTGCTAGGACAGATTGTCCAAGATGATCTCACAATCCTTTGATACAGTAGACTAGGATAAGCATGAATTCATGATTTTTGTTGCCCAACATCGAGATTCTGGGTCTAAAGGCATACATTAGGATACCTGTATCAAATCTTTTAATGCATAACTATAATTTTGTTAAATAAAATATTCACTCAGTTTTGATTTTAACCCCTTGAAAATAATTTTACCCTGATGGAAATAGATGCAAAGTCCCACAGCCAAACATTAAGCCAAGCTTGAGGAATCCTGTTAAAGAGAGGCAGAAAGGATTGTATGAAAAAAAGGAGTCAGGAAAATCACAAGGGAACCCACAGAAACAACTAAAGTGAGCTCATAGGAGCTAACAGACCGTGGAAGGACAGCTCAGAAGCCTACATGTGACCAATCTAGTCCCTCTACAGATGTGAGACAGTTGTATAGCTTGGTCCATTTAGGGGACTCCTAGCAATGAGATCAAGGCTTGTCCTTAATGCTTGAGCTTGCTTTGGGGAACCTATTCCCATACTGGGTTGCCTTACCCAGCCTTCATACAAAGCCAGGAGCTTAGTCCTACCTCAACCTGATATGCCCTGCTTTCTTGACACCCCTGGGAGGCCTTCCCCTTTCTGAACAGAAACAGAGAAGTGACTAGGGGTAGAGAAGCAGAAGGGAGATTGGTGAGGAAACAGGAGGAGAAGAGGAAGGAGAAACTGTGGATGGCATGCAAAATAAAAGAAAAAAATTTAATTAAAATATAAATAAAGGAAGTCATTAGGCTACAAAAGGTCAAATGTTCAAATAAATATTTAAAGAATTACTAATTTGCCTCCAGCATGCTTTAAGACATTTTTTATATTGTTTATTCATCTCAAACATTAATAAAGTGTAATAATTAGCATTACATATAATATCAATTACTATTTACATTTTATGTCTTATATAGTATCAAGACTCCTAGCTTGTTGGACTCCTATATATATATATATATATAATAACTAAATAAATATAATAGGTTATATTCCATAAGCTATAACATTAGCAATAACAACGTGTTACGAAGGCAGGAGATAGATATTCCTATATCCTTTATTAGTAGCCTTCCAACTCTCAGGAATGACCAATATTTCTGGTTCTTAAAATTTCTTCTTGATTTTTTTTTTTTTTTTTTTTTTTGGTTTTTTCGAGACAGGGTTTCTTTGTGTAGCTTTGCGCCTTTCCTGGAACTCACTTGGGAGACCAGGCTGGCCTCGAACTCACAGAGATCCGCCTGGCTCTGCCTCCCGAGTGCTGGGATTAAAGGCGTGCGCCACCACCGCCCGGCTCTTCTTGATATTTTAATTGTATTTAAATCTACTGTGATGGCTATTCTTGGTTAACAATTTGACTATAACTGGAATTAACTATAACTCAAACTGCTAGGTTTAACTGTGAGGGGATATTTTTTTCTTGAGTTTGTTTATTGAGGTGGGTTTCACCTTCTGGTGGCAGCCTTTGTTAAGGACATGGAGGATAAAAACATTTGTTCTTTGCCTGTTTGCCCTACTCTCATCGGGTAGTTCTTTCTTTCACTGGTATTACAGCCTAATTCTTCAGGATTATGATATATAATGAAGACAAGCTGAAAGATCCCTCCTTGTGGACTGGAAAGCTGTTGGACTCTAGGACTTTCCTTTGGGAGAAAGCAGTGGCTGAAATAGTCTGTCCACGTACTCTAAGCCCCTTCTTAACAAACATCATAAATAAATTCATTCTATCATTTCTGGTTCTGTAGAACCCTGTCTTCGTCATTCTGTGGGGTAATTTACACAGACACACACTAGGAAAATGAGTCCAAATCTCCATTGTTACTTTCAAATGCGTAGCATATAAATATGTTTTGTAGAGAGCAATGCAAACCTAATAAATCCTCATGTCAACACAAAAAACTAGACCATTTTAGACAAATTCCAAAAACCAAAAGGGAAATATTCAGCACTTTTTTTTCTTGTGGGCCATGCTCTCAGTTTATGCAGTATAAGTACATATAGTTTGGTTCACTGACTCACAATGGAATCAAAACATCTAAAATCGTGGTAAACAAGATTGTCATGAGTTTGAAGCTACATTGTGATTGGACTATATTGGGAATTCCGGGGTAACCTGGACTATAACATAAAACATGTAGAGTAGATTTAATTAAAAAAAATTAAATTTAAAAATACATTTTGATGATTCCTTATTATATTCTGCTATGCTTTTAGATTGATGCCTAGTTCAAGAGTCATCAAAGGGTCATCATTCAGAAACTGATGGGTTGCCTAGTCCAGCTTTGATACGAGAGCTTCTGCCTAGTATTATTGTAACTTGTTAGGCCATATTTGGTGGATATAGCTGAGTGGCCTGATCATCCTCCTCCTCCTCCTCCTCCTCCTCCTCCTCCTCCTCCTCCTCCTCCTCCTCCTCCTCCTCCTCCTCCTCCTCCTTCTTCTTTTTGTTTTTTGGAAGGGAAATGAAGGAGTAGAAAATCTAAGGTAGAGGTGAGTTAGAGTAGGGACTGGAAGGAGTAGAGGGAGGCGATACTGAGGGTGGATGTAATGTATGAGAGAAGAATAGAAGAAAAAATTACAACTAGAGAATAATATGAATAAATACTAACAAATTCCTGGTTGATTATAAATCATAGGGAATTAAGAAAATAATGCCGTTATGTTTAATAAATGTGTACTGATTCTCTAACTCAATATGTAGAATATCATATCCTGATTCCAAAACATTAATCCACAAAACAAGAAGACTTTGTCCTTCTATAATATAAAAATGAAAGGAGAAAATAATAATTTTGCAGTAAATTAACAAAAAAGGAAAATATTTATATCTAAATGTATTTATTACTTTTATTAATAAATGTAATTTGGTATCACTTCATTTTTGGAATGTCACATTTATGATAACCTTTTTTTGGCTTAAAACATCCAATAATTAAAATATTTTAATAAAATTCTGCATACATCCTACATATTAAAAATGCTTCAGTCATTTAATAATAATATTTATTAGTTGAAAATTAATGCAATTAGACCAACTCACTTGAAAATTATTTTGGCCAAGCATAGAATAGTATTATTATTATTATTTATTTTATTATTTACAATATTTTTAATTCTGTGAATTCATTACAATATCATTTGAACTATTTCCAGTCATTCCATTGAAATATCATTATACTAATTGTAAGAGGTGAATATGAGGCCTACACGATGGCTCACTAGTAAAGGCACTTACTTACAAGTGCAAGAACCTGAGTTCATTCTCCAAGTTCTATATAGGTAAATGAAAGAATCAACTACCAAAAGTTGTTCTCTGGCCTTTACACTCACCCTTTGCACATGCAATACCCTCACCTACACGAAAAAAATAAAATAAACAAAATATAAATGTAATATGGAATATATATTTACCACTGTTCCAAAAGTATTCACTAGTTAATGACACTTCCATTTTCTTGCACCTGTTCAAACATGAACAAAACAAGTATTTGAAAATTATTAAGCAAAGTTTATTAGGAAATGCAGATGTATTTTTAGTGAGTTTATTAGACTTTATATCCCATAAGATGAATGTTTTAAATATAGACAATAGCAAATTTATTTTCTTTCTTTTTCTTCTTTATTTTGAGAATACTCCATTAGTTTCTGGAATCAAACCCAAGTAAATATTTAACTTACATATTTAAGTAGTACATTACTCCTGTACAAATGGAAAATATGTTTCATACTCATAGACTAATGTGACTGTTTATTTCTTCTTTTCTATATATGTGCTTTAATAAGAACTTTCTACATATGTGTGTCTTTGAAAGTTTCTATTAGTGCTCAGATTAGATAAGAGTTATAAGAATTAGATAAGAGTTGGCGATATAGTTTTCCTGTTTCTGTCCTTTCTTTGGTTTCGTTTGAAATTCTTCTGTGAGAGGTTTTTGATTTAAGATGATATTTTCTGCAAATATCAGAGGAGTGTTAAGTTGCCATGGACTAAACTGAATCATCAGTAATCATCTTGTCTGTCAGTCAACGACCTATAGATGACATTTGTAACTAATTAATTAGATGTCTTCTCTTGAAAGAAACTGTGCATCATGTATAATTAGAAGAGACATCAAGGGTAGAGTCAGGGGCTCATTAATTTAGTGAAACTATCCTATAGCATTTATAACTCTCAGTAGTGTTGTTATTTTATTTTCAATTAATAACATTTGATATAAAATGTTAATTCTTGTTAAAGAATATAGAAAATTTAGCACCCTGCTTCTTAAGAAATTTAAAATTTAGATACTAGGCAATCAGTAAAATCTGAGTTATGTTTTTTGATCAATGCATTCTACCTCATAAGTCACCATCCTTCACTTCATAACATTCTATTTTGAGTAGAGAGTTTAACACGTGCCTCCTCTATGGTGTAGCTATTGATCTAAGGCAGAAACACATGCCAACATTGTGGCCAAATGCCTATTTGTGACTTTGTCTAGGGCACTCAGATAATTCTGAGAAACAATTGTGTTTTATTGATTATTTTTTTTCCTTTGCAGGAACAGAAGTGTCAGGTGGTATGTCTGGAGTGCAGACACCTTTGAAGCTAGCAGATTTGGTAAGAGGCAGTCATACAACGAAAACAAAGTCATACAAGAAAAAAAAAAGTCATGATTTTATTCACACCACTGGACTATTTCTAAGACTAAACTTATTTATATAAATGAATAAATTAATCATTTACACAAATTAAGAAATACAATAGTGCCGGGCGGTGGTGGACACGTCGAGTCCCAGCACTCGGAAGGCAGAGCCAGGCAGATCTCTGTGAGTTCGAGGCCAGCCTGGGCTACCAAGTGAGATCCAGGACAGGCACAAAGTTACACAGAGAAACCCTGTCTCGAAAAACCAAAAAAAAAAAAAAAAAAAAAAGAAAGAAAGAAATACAATCATGCTGTTGTTTCAGCTATTTAAAAATGAATTTGAGTTAATTTGCTTTGAAATAGGTCTGATCAAACAGCACGTATTTGACCGTCATCTATGTTCTTTAGCATATTCAGAGTAAAATAAATCAGAACTAAGCTAAAATAAAAACAAGATAAGTGCATCATTGTAAGGGTAAATATTAATTGTTTTGTACAGAAAGTTTATTATAATTAGTAAACAAATGATAGATAAAATATTTTTTCCAGTCTGAGAAACAATATTGCCCTTGAAATGATGTATTACAGACTAAAGTGTAGCCTGGTTCAACTTACCTGCATAATCTCTTATTTACAATACATATAGAGCTTGAATGTATATTTTAAGTGAAAATTAAACATATATTATGTTTCAAAAAATATTGAAATTGTTTTGAACAAGAGGTACTAAACTTTCTCTTTAACTCAGGAGTACACTGAACTAATATACACCTATGGTCTTGTAGACATTCAGTTACTATAGTAGTAAAATCAAAGTTAGCACATTAAATAAAGTAATGCAGTTTTTGAGAAAAGTCCAATGAATAAAAATGACTGTGTTACTGTGCATAACAAATCAGAAATAATGTTTTTTAGCCATTTGGTATTAAAGCAAGCTACTTTTGATAGACTAAAATTCATAAACAAGACACTATTGAAGCCAGTTGAATATAATATAACCAAATTACTTGAAAAACAGATCATGTTATACTTTAAAACTTCATCAGAACTTAGTGGATTTTATATTAAATGTATTTAAATTATAATGTAAATATGAGTTATAAATTCATATTAGTTCAAATAATTACAAAAATAAAAAATAAAGCATGATTTATTACTGAAAAATTGAAATTATTGGTTGCAGAACTGGCATATCTAAGATGAATATGGTTCAAAGCAAACTTTATAAAATTAACAAGATGTTATAAAAAATCTTCCATCAAATTATAAGAAGTTATTCTATCAAATTATAAGATAATCAATAGACAAGCCAGGGCTTTGGCAATATACAGGTTCACACTTTAAAAGTGTGTTTTCTCCACCATTAAGTTCTTACCTCCTGTGGCTCTGTATTTTGTGGCCTGACAGCAGCATCTTCATGACACGATTTTCCAAAGATTCCATTTGTCAAAATTGTGGAAACTATTAGTTTTTATTTCAATTAAAAATTTGATTTTTGAGCAAGTCATACACTGTATATTATTCTCCATCACTATTTGTTGAATAGATATTTGAGGACAATGAGAAGCAAACTTCTGAATGTTGTGTTTTAATCATCAAGGGTAAAAATCATTATTTGTCTATAATAAAATATGTACAGGTGCAAAAATAAGTAACAGAAAACTTCAAGTAAATGTCCACTTTTTATGCACTTCTGAAAGTGGTATAAGGTTAAAGATCCTTGGAGATTTTAACACATTAAAATATGATAATATTTGGCAAAATACAAGTCTAATTTGAAACATTGAATAAGTTTGGAAAATTCAGTTCATGGCTTCGGCAATAGTACATGAAGTGTGCAATCCTACCTAATTCCTCAAGGATATTCAGCTGGAGAATATAAAGACCTGGATAAAAGGATTGTAAATTCTTATTATAAATTGCAATGTAGAAAGTAAATGTATTTATATCTCACAGCAGAGGGACATTTTACTACTTATGACAAGGAACTCACCTAAATTAAATATATATCATCTCTAGGAATTTGAGTTAGGTATGCCTTCTGACTGGATGACATTTCATAAAACATCTTTTAGTACTTGAGGTTTTTTTATGTTTTCTTTCATTTTTCTTACTAAGAAATTTTCTACTCACTCCACATAATATCCACAAGTCCCCTCTCCTCCCTCCTTCCACCCCTCAGCCCTCTTTCCCAAGCCACCCCGCATCCCCACATCCCCCAAATTGAGGTCTCTCATGGGGAGTCAGCAGAGCCCAGCACACTGAGCCTAGGCAGGGCCAAGCCCCTTCCCACTGCACCAAGGATGTGCAAGGTGTCACACCACAGGCACTGGGTTCCAGAAGCCTGCCCATCTCGTTGGATGCTGAAGAAGCCTTTGACAAAATCCAACACCCCTTCATGATAAAGGTTCGAGAGAGATCAGGAATACAAGGAATATACCTAAACATGATAAAGGCAATTTACAGCAAGCCAACAGCCAACATCAAATTAAATGGAGAGAAACTCAAAATGATTCCACTAAAATCAGGAACAAGACAAGGCTGTCCACTCTTCCCATACTTATTCAATATAGTACTTGAAGTTCTATCTAGAGCAATAAGACAACATAAGGAGATCAAGGGGATACAAATTGGAAAGGAAGAAGTCAAACTTTCATTATTTGCAGACGATATGATAGTACACATAAGTGACCCCAACAATTCTACCAGGGAACTCCTACAGCTGATAAACTCCTTCAGTAAGGTGACAGGATACAAGATTAACTAAAAAAAAAATCAGTAGCCCTCCTATATACAAATTAAAAAGGAGCTGAGAAAGATATCAGAGAAACATCACCCTTTACAATAGCCACAAATAATATAAAATACCTTGGGGTAACTCTAACTAAGCAAGTGAAAGACCTGTATGATAAGAACTTTAAGTCTTTGAAGAAAGAAATTAAAGAAGATATCAGAAAATGGAAAGATCTCCCATGCTAATGGTTAGGTAGAATCAACATAGTAAAAATGGCAATCTTACCAAAAGCAATATACAGATTCAATGCAATCCCCATCAAAATCCCAACACAATTCTTCACAGACTTGGAAAGAACAATACTTAACTTTATATGGAAAAACAAAAAACCTAGGATAGCTAAAAGAATCCTGTATAATAAAGCAACCTCTGGAGGCATCATGATCCCTGACCTCAAGCTCTACTATAAAGCTATAGTAATAAAAACAGCTTGGTACTGTTAAAAACCTACATGTGTACCAATGGAATTGAATTGAAGACCCTGACATTAATCCACACACCGATGAACATATGATTTTTGACAACGAAGCCAAAATTGTACCATGGAAAAAAAGAAAGCATCTTCAGTACTTGAGTTTTAAGAAGGATTTACAGACATCTCTAGGTAGGCAGTGAGAGAATTTACATGATATGTTTTCTAGGAAACGTACTTGAAGAAAATAGAGGGGAGAGAAGGAAGGGGCTTCCATGATAAGATCATCAGAATACTCTAAAACCTAGGTGGTAAGAAGGTTCAAGGTTGAAAGGAAGCAAGAAATTTACACAAAGATTCCTTTAGCTGAGGGAAATGAAGGACTTTCTTGAACATTACATTTGGACTAAATTTAAAATATAGCAATTTTAATATTTTGATGTATGAAAAACAGTGAGAATAAAACAACCTCAGACATTAATTCAAAATTACATAAATACTTCTATAAATTTCAATTTTAAGTAGATAAAGTTTAAATGTCACATATATATACATATCTATGGCATCTTTTATTCTTTACTTACTATTTGCTTATCATGGATTTATCATTTGCATTGAAGCCTACAGAAATTTTAATTTGATTCACCATTATCCATTTGCCTAACTTTTCCTGCACTTTATTGTAATTTATTGATAAGATATTTCTTTTTATATAATTTTTATTAATTTTTTTCTTTCCATTTACATACCAAGCTCTGTCCCCTTCCCTCTTCTTCTCCTGCTCCCCCCCCCCCACCTACTCCATACCACCCCCATCCCCTCCTCATAGAGGGAAAGGCCTCCCTTGGGCAGTCAACACAGGCTGTTATACTATGTTGGGGGCAGACCTAACCCCTCCCCCCTGCATCAAGGCTGAGTAAGGCATCACAGTATAGGGAATGTTGTCTAAAAAGCCAATTTATGTACCCAGGATAAGTCCTGGTCCCAATGCCAGGAGACCCACAAACACATCAAGTCACACAACTTTCACCCACCCTCACAGGGCCTAGTTCAGTCCCACGCGGGCTTCCCAGCTGTCAGTTCAGAGTCCATGAGTTCCCATTAGCTTGGGTTAACTAATTCTGTGGTTTTTCCCATCATGATTCTGACCCCCCTTGCTCTTAGAACCCTTTCTCCCTCTCTTCAACTGAACCCCAGGATCTTTTGCCAAGTGCTTGGCTGTGTGTCTCTGCGTCTGCTTCCATCAGTTAATGGATGTAGGTTCTATGATGACCAACATTAGGGTAGACACCAATCTGAGGGCAGGGGAAGGCTAGTTCAAGCACCTTTTCACAATTTCTATGAGTCTTATCTGGGGACAATCTTGTTCCTGGGATTTTCCCTAGCTTCAGCTTTCTCCCTATCCTGTTATTGGTAATTTCTGTCAAGATATCTCTTATATTACTCTCCCTGCCCATGTCTCCCCCATGTTCCCACCTCCCATTTCCTCTCCTCTATTCCCCCCCTCAGTTTGCCCAGGAGATATTAACCGTTTCCCCTTCCCAGGGCAATCTATGTGTGTTGCTCTTAGTGTCCTCCTCTTTACCTAGCTTCTCTGGGGTTGTGGATTGTAGCCTGGTTATCCTTTGCTTTGCATCTAACATTCATTTATAAGTGAGTACATACCATGTTTGTCTTTCAGGTTCTGAGTTAACTTACTCAGGATGATTTTTTTCTTGTTCCATCCATTTGCCTACAAATTTCATGATGACATTGTTTTTTACTGCTGCGTAATACTCCATTGTGTAAATGTACCACATTTTCTTTATTCATTCTCTGTTGAAGGGCATCTAGGTCTTTTCCAGGTTCTGGCTATTACAAATAATGCTGCTATGGACATAGTTGAGCAAATGTCCTTGTGGTATGGTTGAGCATCTTTTGGGTATATGCCCAGAAGTGATATTGCTGGGTGTTGAGGTAGGTTGATTCCCAATTTTCTGAGATACTGCCATACTGACTTCCAGAGTAGCTGTACAAGATTGCATTCCCATCAACAGTGGAGGAATGTTCCCCTTTCTCCATGTCCTCTCCAACATAAGCTGTCATCTGTGTTTTTGATCTTAGCCATTCTGACAGGTGTAAGATTGTATCTGAGTTGCCTGGCGGTGGTGGCACACGCCTTTAATCCCAGCACTTGGGAGGCAGAAGCAAGCGGATCTCTGTGAGTTCGAGGCCAGCCTGGGCTACAGAGCGAGTTCCAGGAAAGGCATCAAAGCTACACAGAGAAACCCTGTCTTGAAAAAAACCAAAAAAAAAAAAAAAAGAAAAAAAAAAGAAAAAGATTGTATCTCAGAGTCATTTGATTTGCATTTCCTTGATAGCTAAGGATGTTGAACATTTCCTTAAATGTCTTTTGGCCATTTGAGATTCTTCTGTTGAGAATTCTCTGTTTAGCTCTGCATCCCATTTTCTAAGTGGATTATTCAATATTTTGCAGTTTAGTTGAGTTCTTTATATATTTTAGAGATGAGCCCTCTATCAGATGTGAGATTGATAAAGATCCTTTCCCATTCTGTATGCTGCCTTTTTGTAGAAGAAACTATTAAACTCAGTATTCTCCTTAAGAAAAGAAAAAGTGTTTAAAAAAAAGGAAAAGAAGAAATGGAATGGATAGGTATAAGATATTATGGTAGATTATTGTATACACTAGTAAACAAATTTAGTAAAATAGCAGCCTTAGATATTTTCCATTGTAATTTGCACTGTCATGAATTCTTATATGTTGATACAAATATAAACTAATTTTATATTCCTGTTTAAGATAATTTGTATATTGATACAAATACAGAACCATGTTTGTTATAATATACATATATTTCTACTCTTATTTGAAATATTTGTATATTGATGCAAATGTAAATTTATATCTGTCATACTGTACGTATGTCCTACTTCTGTTTAAGATATTCTGTATACTGATATATATTTAAGATTATTGTCACATTGCATATTGCACTATACATTCCTACCTCTGTTATAAATATCTTGTGTATAGTCACAATTTTGAAGTCATCATCCTTTACCGTACATTTGCTTATAGACTGTTTACCTTGTTTACATGAAGCCTTAGTCCTTAGGTTATTTAGGTAGATAAGACTTATAGATTTATAGTCACCTATGCTTGTCATCTCTGTAGGTATGTTAGTTAGGTTATCCAGATTTACATATACATAGGTCATATGGACAGGTAATCTTCCAACACTTCATAGATCTACTGAATATGGCATTTAAATAACTTAGAATTCTGTTAACATGAGACACAATTGCTCCTGGCAGCACCAATTTGATCCCGAGAGAATGTTGGGCTTCTAAGACATTTCCATTTGGAAGTTTGTCTTCTTGGCACAAAATGGTCTATTGTGCAAAGAACTGTCCTTGCCTCAACTGCTGACAATACGTGTGCTATCCTTCTGGACAAGCGGGACGCAAAGAAAAGTGACTTCTGAACTCTCCAAGACAGGGTAAGATAGTCTTTCAGAATTCATGCTTCTAAAAACCGTCTGTCAGATACTCTAGGCCTGTAGCCATTTTGAATGCACCAACAATGCTGAGAAATATTAGGTGACTGTCCAGACTGCCAGCTGTCTCTGTCTACTCTTGCAAGATTCCCGAAAGTTGTTTGCATCCATCTTCCATTTCTCAGGTACCATTATATTCCTTCTCAGGTCTTTGATGAGACTGAAGACTAGCAGTTATAGTTACAACTTAGTATATATATATATAATCTTAGATAGAACATATTAAGTATTAGAATCAAGTTCTTTAGGATAGAACACCTTTTGGAATGATCTTTGTAACATGCCATTTACCCATGCTTTAGACTTCTCTGGATTTTAGTATGTGTTAGTTGCTTGATATTGTTCGCATTGATTGTAGTTCCATCTTATCTAGATCATTATCCCTCATTACTCATGGACAATATATGATAACCATTCCTTTGTACATAGTCTTGTATTAGGTTACAAACTTCTTATTTAGACAAAAGGGGGAGATGTAGTGGGTAGCCATTCCAGATTTGACCTGGAAGTTCCACGCCCCATTGAGGCTTCAGTAATGGTCATGCCTACAAGGCGGGGCTGAGAGAGGATGCTGAAGACCCGAGATCAGGATGGGGGTGCTCTCTTGGTTCCTGGACCCTGGAAGCTGGAGGGATACCGAGTAGAGTTCTCCAGAGAACAAACACTGCCGGACTGCACTATACCTTTCCTAGACCCTGTAAACTATCTCTTCACTTCTAAGTTACCCCACAAAACAAACCTCCCTTTTAACTATGTGGAGTGCCCTTAATAATTTCACCAATACATAAATGTTCAGAATTGAGACTTCCTCTTGATAAATTTTTCCCATGATGAATATGAAATGCCCTTCTTCATTTCTTTTGATTCATTTTAGTTTAAAGCCTATTTTATTAGATATTATGATAACTGCATCAGCTTGTTTCTTAGGTCCATTTGATTGGAAAATCTTTTCCCAGCATTTCACTCTGAGGTAGTGTCTATCTTTGAGGTTGGGGTGTGTTTCTTGTGTGCAGTAGATGGATGGATCCTGTTTTCATATCCATTCTGTTAGCTTGTGTCTTTTTATGGGCAAACTGAGTCCATTGATATTAAGGGATATTAATGACCAATGTTTGTTAATTTCTGTTATTTTTTGATAGTAGTGTGTGTTTATTTCCCTTCTTTGGGATTTGTTGATGTGAGATTATCTGTTGCCTGTATTTTGGTGGTTGCAGTTAGTTTTGTTGGGTTGGAGTTTTCTTTCAGTTACTTTCTATAGGGCCAGGTTTGTGGATATCTAATGTTTAAATCTGGTTTTGTCATGCAATATCTTGTTTTCTCCATCTACAGTGATTGAAAGGTTTGCTGGGTATTGAAGTCTGGGCTGGCATCTCTGGTTTCATAGTATCTGCAGAATATCTGTTCAGAACCTCCTGGCTTTCAGAGTTTCCATTGAGAAGTCAGGTGTAATTCTGATAGGTCTGCCTTCATATGTTACTTGACTTTTTTCCTTTGCTGCTCTTAATATTCTTTCTTTATTCTGTATGTTTAGTGTTTTGACTATTATGTGATGAGAGAATTTTTTGTGGTCCAGTCCATTTGGTGTTCTGTACACTTCTTGTACCTTCATAGGCATGTCTTTCTTTAGGTTGAGAAAGTTTTCTTCTATAAATTTATTATTTTGTTGAATATATTTTCTGTGCCTTTGAGCTGGAATTCTTCTCCTTCTTCTATCCATATTATCCTTAGGTTTGGTCTTTTGATGGTGTCCCAGATTTCCTAGATGTTTTGTGTAAAAATTTGCTGGATTTGTCATTTTCTTTGACCAATGAAACTATTTCCTCTATCATGTCCTCAATGCCTGAGATTCACTCTTCCATTTCTTGTATTCTGTTGGTTATGCTTTACCCTGTGGTTTCTGTTCATTTACTCAGATTTTCCTTTTCCTGAATTCCCTCAGTTTGTGTTTTCTTTATTGCTTCTATTTTAATTTTCAGGTCTTGACCTGTTTCCTTCACCTGTTTGATTGTTTTTTGTTGGGGTTCTTGACTTTCTTTAAGAGATTTCTTGATTTCCTCCTTTTTTTGTCTTTTCCTCCATTTCTTTAAGGGGAGTTTGTTTACTTTCCTTTTTTACAGCCTCTATCATCTTCATAAAGTTGTTTTTAAGGTTGTTTTGTTCTGGATCATCTGCTTTGGGATGTTCAGGTCTTGCTGTTGTTGGATCACTAGGTTCTGGTGGTATTGTATTGCTCTTTATGTTGTTTAATGTGTTCTTACACTGCTCTCTGCCCATTTCTTCCTTTAATCTAAACAGGTAAAGCCCCAGGTCACTCATTTTCCAATTGGTGCAGGTGGGGCCTCTGGCTCCTGTGGTTGTTCTTCTTCCCAGCTGGCCAGAAGGGGGTTTATAGTTTTGATGGTCATTGTTCCCAATCAGTGCACAGTGGGCATATGGCTCTGGTGGTCACTGGTGCCACAGGGGAGAGTTGATTTGGTGATGGAGTGGGGGAAGAAGCTGTGGAATGTGCCCCTGGGGCATAGGGAATAGAGAACTGGTATGCCCAGTACAAATATCAGGGCCTTACCTCTTCACAATTGGTTCAGGGTGGGCATATGGTTCTGCTGGTCACTGGTGCCATAGGAGATGGGAGAAGAAGCAGCTGCCTGGTCTCTGGGGCTTTAGTGGCTGAGGGTGGGGGGCTTGATAAGATATTCCACATAGAAAGTAAGTAGTTTGACATGTCAGTTGTTGGGAGACAATTCTAAGGAGTTGAGCGTTCTATAGAAAATCTTATGTCCTGATACCCTTAGTCTACAATTTAGAGATGATCACAATTGTTATAATGTTCGTGAAAGTAACTAAGGAAAGAAAACAAGAGAAGTGGAAAAGTGAGAAAGCTGAAAAGTATCTATCTTTGATAGTGCTTTCTTGTCCACAATGTTCTGTTAGTTCCCAGTGTCAATCTTCCTGGATATATGCGTATATGTTTACATGTACATATGTGTCTTGTCTGTGCATGTGTGTAAATGTATGCATTTGTAGGTGCTGCTGTCTATGATTTCAATTTTGCAAAATACCCACAATATATTGATAGGAAAGCTTCGTAGCCGAACTTCTAAGGAAGTACGCAAGACTTAGTAAAAAGGGCTTTGTTTTTACCCCCAAGGGGTTAATTCTCTAGGCTTTCATGTTTTATGGTTTATTCTAGAATGTCTGTTTTTCACATGAATGTTTTTTGTATAATGTGACCTAAGGAAAATTTCACAAGTTCATCACAACAAGGAGGCACTCTCTGGGCAATATTGTGATAAAGTATTGGATTATAACTGAAAGGCAGTTAACAAATCTCTCCTGTTTTTACAACTAAGTAGCATTTGATTCAAGGACATAAAGGGGCCCATTTATTCTGAGTCTCTCTTTCTCAGGAAATAGTTGTTTCTAATTCAAAATATATGTCTTTATGAAAGGCAGCATAGGCATTATAAATGTATTTGGAGCTAAGTATAGATGAAGTTCTAAATTTAGAATGTAAAGTACATTATCATAAGCAAAATTTGTACAAAAGTCACTTAAGTCAACCATAAAGAACACTATTAATTAGGTTCAAAAGTCAGTTTCCCTTCTGATATTGAAACAGATGTTGTCCATAAAGTAATAAAGTTAAAATTAGTATCTACGTTGTGAAAAATGTATGGCATGGTGTGAATATGAATCACGAGCTATGTTATGAGATTCTCAAACTAGTATAAAACTTTCAAATCAGTGTAACAAATCAAAACTAGTTCTTTGTGTTCAACCTCACATCCACTTACTTAGACAAGGCAGTTCCTCATGTTGTTCAAACATCTGATTCCTTGTCCATCCTTTTTTAGATCTTCCTTTCACCCCATTTTCCATCCTCTGCCTAGGCAGATGGCATCATAGCTGCCTAAGTTAAACACATTTGTATACACTTATCATAAGTTTCACTCTCAACATCTAATTCCTACTCTAATCCAATATATGTTATGTACTGCAAAGTGGCATTTCATTGAATTTCAGACTTCATATATTATCGTGGTCCCATTAAATTATATCACTTACTCATATTATCACTATCTTCACATAATGAGTGAATTCTGCAATGTTCACATGATGAGAAAAAATCATGTCACATGCATTTTTTAGATCTTAACTATATTATTAAGCAGTATATTACTATTTTGGGAATGGAATATCAGTATTTCCTGTTATTAACTGAAGTAAAATTAAAAGCAAAATAGACAAAGGGACAAAGTTTCATAAGTGAGAAGTTATTGTTAGTAACAATAGTATATTGTGTCTAATTCCATGGAAGTATCACGGTGGTTGTTATTAGTTGTATTTGACAAGGGCTAGAATCTCCATAGATACATGCTACTGAATGTGTTGGTCAAAGTGTTGAGAGGAAAGTATTAACTGAGAAGGAAGACTTACACTGAATGTGGGTGGATAATAACATGGGCTGGTATCTTAGAGTGAATAAAAAGGGGACAGATGGTTCAGTACCAACGTTCATCTCTTTCTGCTTCCTGGCTATGGATGCCTCAGCTTCCTGTGACTGTGCTGCTGCCATCTTTATGTACTCCTATCTGACCGTGCACAGAATTTAAAACCCTCTGCCATTAAGGGGCATCTTGTCAGACAACTTGTTGTTTGGTTGGTTGGTTGTTTTTGTCACAGCAAGGATAAAAATATCTAATGAGAGTATAATGATATCAATATGATTGATGTTTGGTTAAATGTTAAATGGCTTATCCAGGGATGAAACAATTACCTTGATAAAAACAAAGCAAAATATTCTCACAAATTTTCAGGATGACTTTCTATAAATGGCAACAACTATTTCCATTCTGGTTATTTCCAGCCAAGACCTTCTAATTTTGAAACAGAAATCATATGAATCATATTTAAAAAAAATGAGATGAAGTGACATTTTTCCATATAAAATAATATTATATTATCAAATAATTTCTGTAAATGTTATTCCTGAAGCTAATATTTTGTTTGGTCCATAAGATGTTGCCATAAACTAACAGTAACTATTTAGCTATGCATGAAAGCTCAGAATCTACCCCCATTCCGTGCTGTCATTTTGAGTGTCTTTATCTCATGCTGATCTTGTGCAGGTAATTATGGCGGCTGTGAAATGATGTGTGGTACAGTGATGTCAAGTCCTAATATCAATACGTCTGCATTCCCCCTGCCCTCAGGCTCTTCCATGAGGTTTCCTGAGCTTTGGATGATGGGAGGTTGTTATAGATTACCTTACCTGAGGACTCAGAGTCATTTGTTCTCAGTACTTTGACCAGATAGTAGTCTGCATTAACCACTGTCCACTGAAAAAAATACCTTCTCCGAACCACAATTTAGAGCTACAAAAGGCTACGGTTATAAAGAAGGATTCAGAATGGAGTTGGACAGACAGCATGTGCCTTTGACAAAACAACTGCAAAGATCCTCCCCTAGGTCTATGACTTCTCAAGATCAGGCAAAATTGCAAATGATTTTTAAAGGCACATATATCCTATTATTATAAACTCACATATATTGTATTATTATAGATATTGTATATTTTATAAACTAATACTATTTAATATATCTAAGTTGATTGAAACTCATCTTAAAAGTGATTTTGAGAAATGATCAAAGACCACATCACTGAAGCCATTCTGAATTTTTAAAGATTAAATATTTCAGGCAAAATTAATTCTATAATTATTAAATGTCAAGGTAGTGTTTGATTTTAACATTGGGATTATAGTCACTAGCATTGCTATGATAATCAGTAGCAGACATTCTTATTATAAAAATACCTACTTTAAAATATTTATGGAAATCTCTATGATATTGTAATATAAAATCCACATTGCATTTTATAGTTCTGAGTCATTCATATTTTTAAAGTTATTAATCCATTAAAAAGATTAGCTGGGTTAAATTTCAGCTCAATTAAGAAAATAGAGTTCCTTTCCATTATATCAATACTACAGATACTTTTAAAATGCCCCAAGTGATTAGCCCTCAAAGCATGCACATATAGACAGTTACTTTCATATATATGTATGTATAGGTATATATATATACATATATGTGTGTGTGCGTGTGTATGTGTGTGTGTGTATTTATATGAAAGTGACATTATACAGACTGACTCAGTTGTATTTAGATACTTAGGAATATATATGTGTGCTGTGGATGATTGATTGATAAATAAAGTGCAGATTGGCCAGTAACCAGGCAGGAAGTATAGGCAGGACAAGGAGAGAGGAGAATTCTGGGAAGTGGAAGGCTGAGGCAGAGAGACACTGTCAGCTACTACGATGAGAAGCAGATGTTAAGATACCAGTAAGCTATGAGCCATGCATCATACAACAATAGAAATGGGTTAATTTAAGATATAAGAACAGTTAGCAAGAAGCCTGCCATGGCCATACAATTTATAAGTAATGTAAGTCTCCATGTGTTTACTTGGTTGAGTCTGAGCAGCCGTGGGACTGGCGGGTGAGAGAGATTTGTCCTGACCATAGCCAAGGCAGGACCAGGAAAACTCTAGCAACATATGTGAGTATGTATATGTGCATATGTAACAACAATAAAAGAAGACTGTTACTGTGAGAGACTGCATATAGGAGACATGGGAAGGAATGGAGAGAAAAGGAAAGGGGGAAATGATATATGAATAATTTTTATTAAAAATACAACTTTTCATACAATATATTATGATTATGACTCCCCTTCCCCAGTTCCTTCCAGATCCTCCCCACCTCCCTATCCTCCCATTCCTACCAAATCCACCCTGTTTTCTCTTCTCTCTCCTTATGAAAACATATTTATAAAAAATATAAAGTTAAAAAAATAAACCTGATTAGGTCATTATAAACAGGTGAATAGAAAAACAGAATCAAAGAAAAAGCACACAAAATGCATATAGACATGGAGATATACATATTGGCAATCACAGAAATCCCATAAAGGCACAAAATCAGAAACCATTATATATAAATAAAAGACCTATATGGTAAGTAAAAAAAAAAAGACAAAAAATGATGGGACAAAACATCATGAGATTAAAAGATTCCAAAAATACCATTAAGTTTACTTTGTGTTGGCCATCTTCTGCTCGGTATAGAGCCTGCACTTAATAGTAGTTTGTATCCTTAGGGAGACGCTATTTGAGAAAACTAATTTTTCATTTGCAAGTGGTAATCAATTGGAAATAGCTTTTGGATCATGGATTGGGGATTGTGTCTACTTCCCCTATCAACATTTGGACTCCATCTGGTGCAGCCTGCAGGTCCTGTAAATACTGCCACAATTTCTATGAGTACATACATACATCAGTCCTGCTGTTTAGAAGGTTTTATTTCCTTAGGTTCCTTCATCCCCTGTAGCTCCTATTCCATGTTCACTTCAACAGAGTTCTCTGAGCCATGAGGTGAGGGATTTGATGAAGACATAACATTTAGGAGTAAGCATCCAAAGGTCTTTCATTCTCTGCACACTGTCCAGCTGTGAGTCTCTGAATTTATTTCACTCTGGTGCAGAAGGAAGCTTCTCTGATGATGGCTGAGCAGAGTACCAATCTATGAGTATAGCAAAATGTCTTTAGGAGTCCTTTTTTTTTCCTTTAATAGAACAGTAGTTAGATCTTTTCTTATTCCTGGGCTATCTAGTCTCTGGTTCTTGGCTATAAAGCAGTGTCAGGGTTGGGTTACATCTCATGGAATGGACTTTAAATCCAACTAGATGTTGGTTGTTTAATCTCCTAAGTTTGTGACACTAGCCCAACTTGAATGCAGGTTACCGTTGTAGATCAAAGTGTTTGTAGCTGTGCTGGCGTTTATCTTTCCCTTTAGTAGCTTGCCGAGTACCTCCAGTACCAGGAAGATTCATTAGTGTGCTTAAGGTTCTAGCAAGACACCAGTTTGATTTTTCCATCTTCAAGGGGTTGTATAGATTTTGTCTTCAGGAATAGGACCTTACCATCTTTTTTGGGGGGGGGTGGGGGAAGGGGGCAACCCATGGCTTTAGCAATAGCCTGTCTTGTTTGTTTGTTTTTCATATTTTCATATTTAAAAATAAAATAAAATTTAAAAACCACACATCACAAATTTCATGAATGAACTCTTGCCCTGAGGTTCTTCTTTGGCTCCTCTTTGGAGAGAAAAGGCAAATGCTGTCATGTCAGTATGCAGCAGCCAAGGATTTTCTTTTTTCCAAATTTTAGTAGCAGTATATCTCTTAAGATAGATAAAAGCTGCTTTCCTTGATGAGCAGAAGCAAATTCCCCTATAAGGCAGGATGTATTTTTTGTTCTTTTCCTAAGAGGCTGAACAAAGTACAAGCGGAAAAATATGTTTTCAGTGTGAGTGAAGCTTTGTATACCACACTGCGTCTACCTTCTCCAGTTTTCTAATTGTCACAAATAGGTGAAGCTTGTCCTTGCCAGTCTTTAGTGACATCTCCTGGAGAGAGTAAACACTGTCATCTACAGTAATTGCTCCTGAGCTGTGACTGGGGCATGCTGCTCTTCTCGGCATGTCTGAAATCCCATTGCTGCTGCTTGTAAAGAACTCAGAGAGCTGAGCAGATTTTTTTTTCATTGTGCCAACAGGAATAAAAACTGAAAAAAATATATAGCTCTCACTTTTAACATTGGCAAGGTGGGTGAATGAATTTTATCCCCTTGGCAGGTAATATTGTCACAGGCGTGTTTTTGTTTCTAGATATTTGTTTTATTTTTTTAGAATATACTATAGACACATCATTTTTCTCTTCTCCTTCCTCTTTCTAAGCTGTCCCATACACCTCTCTTAGCTTTCTTTCAAATGTATATGTTTTTTCATTACTAGATATTATGTATATGTGCATATATTCTGTTTTATACATATTCATTTACATACCTTCTTGGATTTCTATACAGTTTAAAATCAAAATGGAAGGAAAATAAAGCTAAACAGAATATGCAGCGGTCTTACAAACTCAAGTGAATTATTCTAATTACTATAATTCTAAGACCCATGTTTCACATTTAGTTTCTATTCTACGCATTTGGAATGAAATAAGTAAGCTTTATTTATTATAAATGAAACAAAAATATGATAAAATCTGTGTGTGGTAGCTAAAAGGCTGTATAAAAAGCTGTACTATTTTTATCACAGTGTTATTAAATTTTAAATTATATTCACATTCATTAACTGTATCAAATAGCCTGAATTAGTGTTTTTGATATATCTGAAATTTTCCTATTAGAATCATTTCATCATATAAAGTCAAAGATTGCATAGTATAATTATTAATTCCAATTAAAAATTAGATTTTTGAATTTACATTTAGAGTTGGCACCTGGCATAATTTTCTATGTAAAACATAATAACTATGTCCTTCCCCACCTGTGTTAATTTAATAGACTATTTACATTCTTGGCAGAATTCCCTGGGCCTCTTATCTTCCGCTAACCCTCAAAAGTCCAGGCATGGTACAGTGGTTGGAACATATGAAGACACTGAGTTTTTTATTAAATTGAATCCAATACTTTGACTTTGGCTCAGAGGTTTGACTTGTGAAATGATGTGTACATTAGTAAGAATCACAGCATTTGCCACTTACTCCTCATTCTTATGGTGCCGGCACTATAATTTTACAATCATTAGACAAAAAAACATTTGTCCAGTACTTTATTTTCTCATATATTCCTTACTTTTCTGTATAATCTGCAAGAGAGTGGTAGAGTCAAACAGGCTCTGGCCATCTATTTTCAAATTCCCATGATGAACAGTTAGGTTGAGCAACATGTTCACCATGTCAGAGAGATACATGGTCATTTCACTTGTCATAATCTAGCACCTCCTTTTTGATGTGTTCCTCCAATTTTAACTTCAAGATGTTGCCAATCATCATTGTAATGAACATCTAACGTCGAAATGCAATCTATATTTCTGAATAGTGTTTCCCTAACAGTGTAAATGTAGGGAGTACACAAGCATACATCTGTTATACTTACATTATAAGAAGTACACATACATTGTCATGTGTGGATATCACAAAGACAGGATATTTTATAGTCATAAGTATATACTCTTTCTATAGTCAAATTTCAGTATCTGGATAATTTTCTGTCATTAAATTCCTGCATTCTCTTTCATCCGGGGACTGATGCAGTTCTCTGGCCATCTTAATCTTTCTGTTTCTGGAATTGCTCATGTCCAGTCAGGCCTTAATCTTGCCTACAAAGTGATATTTGTAAAAAAAAAAATCTGTTTATGTCACAATTCTATTTAAAATGTTCTATGACTTGCAGTTCTATGTAGAACTAAAGTTGAATGTTAAATATACACCCAAATCCCCAGAATGTTCCAGAACTATATTAGATTTCCAGACTTAGAGTTACTATTTTCTAATTGGAATTACATATTTCTGTTAATACAAAGGATGATTTTACATACCCACATATAAAATAATTCTGAGTCACTAAAGCCCATCTTTTCTTGATGGTCTTCTCTGAATCGTTTATACGATACTGGTAGTCATCATTTTATGGACAGAGTAGATGAATTGTTGCTACCCTAATATATTACCATATATATTTACTTATGTTGATATTTCTAAATGGAAAACTAGAGGCTTTAAATTGTTCCTCATTCTTGCTTTGATTTCTAGATTCTAGCACAGGCAGTGGCACATGACAAGTTAAAAATTATGTTAGATAACTTAGTTAAACTTAAGCTACACAGCTGTTAAGAGTTACATAGACTATAAGAACTAAGGAAAGCCAGGCAGTGGTGACGCATGCCTTTAATCCCAGCACTCAGGAGGCAGAGGCAGGCGGATCTCTGTGAGTTAGAGGCCAGCCTGGGCTACCAAGTGAGTTCCAGGAAAGGCACAAAGCTACACAGAGAAACCCTGTCTGGAAAAACCAAAAAAAAAAAAAAAAAAAAAAAAAAAAACCTAAGGAAATTAAGCAATTAGCAAAATTCAAAAATAAAAATGACAGTAACCTCAAAAATTCAAGGTTTATTTTTCCATAGTGCTCTTTGTGTAGTAAAATCGTATTTTCTCTAATGCCTCATTTTCCATGATACTCTCTTATTCATTCAGTTTACTTTCTCCTTTCTTTTGTTTTCTTAATTTTTTTTCTGATGCTGATATAATCATTCCTTTAAGGACATTTCTTAAATCCTGTATTACATAGCAGTTTTTCAGTTGTTCCTTAAATTTCAGGAATTTCAAATAACATCTATTGTGGTGATATTGTGGTCCCCAAAATATTGTGCACCCTAATAAACTTATCTGGGGTCAGAGAACGGAACAGCCACTAGATATAGAGGCCAGAAAATGGTGGCACACACGCCTTTAATCCTAGCATTCTAGAGGCAGAGATCCATCTGGATCTCTGTGATTTTAAAGCCACACTGGAAACAGCCAGGTATGGTGACTCACGTCTTTAATCCCAGGAAGTGAGCCTTCAATCCCAGGAAGTAATGGCAGAACACAGGAAGTTATATAAAGCGTGAGGACCAGGAACTAGAGCTGGTTAAGCTTTTAGGCTTTGAGAAGCACAGTTCAGCTGAGATTCGTTCTGGATGAGGACTGAGAGGCATCCAGTCTGAGGAAACAGGATCAGCTGAGGAATTGGCAAGGTGAGGTAGCTGTGGCTTGTTCTGCTTCTCTGATCTTCCAGCATTCACTCCAATAACTGGCCTCAGGTTTGATTTTATTAATAAGACCATTTAAGATTCATGCTACAATCTATACTTCCCAACATACAGAACTATAGTATATGCCTCATGGTTCTCCTAAACTTGATTTTGTTTGTTTGTCTGTTTGATTGATTAGCCCAACATTTCTTTAGATAATAAAGTAAGGCAGAAGCCCCATCTCAGGGAGTTCCAATAGGCTAGGCTTAGCTTCCTGTCCCAATATGCCACAATAGTCAAGTGACACTATATCCCCAAGATACACTGAGTGAGTCTGATCTGCTACATTTTGTTGCATGTTTTTGGGTTCATTTACTTACGGAATACTGAATCTTCACATGGATGTCTTTCTTTTATATGCTCTATATAGAGCATTGGTCTTATTTAAGTGTGTGTGTGTGTGTGTGTGTGTGTGTGTGTGTGTGTGTGTGTGTG
>CABHPR010091533.1:42392-67653 GCA_902168415.1 Peromyscus melanophrys
TGTGTGTGTGTGTGTGTGTGTGTGTGTGTGTGTGTGTGTGTGTGTGTATGCATGTGTGTGTGTACTATAAAGGGGTATACAATATATCAACTACCAACTAGGTATCACATTCTTTCAAATAGAAACCCCAGTGTAACAGAAATGGATTACAATTTTTTGAGCCATTGACCAGTGTCATACAGACCCTACATGCAAACATTACAGGCTATTGTCAATGCTATAATTGGTTATTTGCCACAAGTTGAGAGTAAAACCCTATATATGAAGATACTCCATACTTATGGCAAAGAACATGGAGAAATCTAGCTACCACTCAACTGGGAGCCTTATCTATATAAGCTAGCATTCATAGTGTTAGAAAGTGCTATGCATGTTACCAAAGGATAAAAGCAATCCCCACCCTCACCCAGCTGTGAACCCTATAGGATACAATAATGAATTGGCTGGGTAGATGCATCCTATAGTATATTATGATTCAGCATTATGGGAGGAAGCAATCATTTATTGGTTGTGTTTAAGGCCAGTTTCATGAGATGGAACACCCTACCTGACACTGTCATTGAAACCAAGAATCTGTGGGTAAAAATTTTACATTCTCTAGGGGAAAACTTAATAGTATTATTTTTTTATAAATGGATATAGACATAAAATAATCCCCAATGATTAAATATACCCTTAGATCTTAGATATAAGATTAAATATACCCTTAGAATTTAGATAAGTTCATTTCTCAGATCTTAGATATAAGATTAAATATACCCTTAGAATTTAGATAAGTTCATTTCTCAGTTCTTACCAGAGAACTTTCTTCTTGCAGTAGATGGCAATCAACACAGAAAAACAGAACTGGTCAAAACAAGCAAAGAAAAAGAGACTTTGGATAACGCAAACGTAACTGTGATGTGGTTGGCACATCCTTCACCACCAAGATCTATGTGGAAGCATGTACAGGACTGTAAGTGACAGCGCTAGTAGATAAATATAAGGGACCTGTGTTTCCCAAACACCACAGGCAGGTGCATATATCAACTGACAGAGATTACAACAGCTTGTACAAGACTTGCACAAGTTCATGCGAGAGTTAAAAAAAATCATAGCAAGAAGAAGTGAAGGTATGTCCTTGGATAAGGAGTTACTGGTGTTTTCTTGCTCCTGGGAGAGGAAAAGTCACTTTCCATTAAAGCAATGGCACTTGTGTTTCCACCAATCTACAGGTAAGTCCTCATATTCAGGAGTCATTGGCCGACACTAATTAGAATGGATGGGTTTTGATTATTTTCATTTTTAAGAGGGGTACTGAAAGAATATTAAATTATGTAGTTACAGTGATGAGGATGAATTAGGTGGAGTTACAGGGCAAGAATGAGTATAATCAAAATAAATTGTATAAAATTCTCAAGCAATAAATAAAAATATAAAAAAAATACAATGTTCTAAACATCAAAATAAAAACCTTTTCAATGATAAAGACAGGGTTAAGGGTAAAAATATAGAGTAGAAAAAAAGGACATTTCTATTTGAGATTGGAAGACAAATGTTAATTAGAAGACTGGACTGTGTTGTAAAGTATTTGCCTTCAGCCAGCACCAATGATGCCCCTTCAATAGTCTGCATAACATTAGCAAACTCAAATGAAGAAGTCAGTATCTCGGTATGAGATTATTGAAATCATAGATAGATAGATAGATAGATAGATAGATAGATAGATAGACAGATAGACAGATAGATAGATAGATAGTGAGAGAGATGTATATATGTATATATTTGCTCATATATGTCCATATATATCTTCTCAACTTAAATACATATATTGACATGTTCAGTTTCATTTTTTGGTTTGTTTATTTGTTTTCCAAGACAAGCTTTCCCTGTGCAACAGCTCTGGCTGTCCTGGAACTCACTTTTTAGACTAAGCTGGCCCTGAACTCTATCTACCTGTCTCTGCTTCCTGAGTGCTGGGATGAAAGGTGTACACCATCACCACCCGGTTCTACTTTGTTTTTCATCCACTGGTTTAAGAGAACATAACAGAGATTACTTGAGAATCTTTATTTAGATGGAGTTTTTTAAAGAAAAGTTTAAAAATTAAGTTCATAGACTCTATCTCCAATAGTTCTTAGAGAAATGTTTATGCTATTAGGTAGTCATTTGAAAGTTCAAATGGCTTCCATCTTTAACTCTAAGTAAATTAAAGAATACTAAAAATAATCACCAAGAACAGGTTTTATCATTCAATGTTTTGTAAATAACTGTCTTAGATCTCCCTGAAAAGTAAATGATGTATACTGACTTCTAGTTCAATGTTCAGAAATCCTAAATTTGTCTTTGTTTAATAAATATGACTGTTTTCTGCTTTTTACATGAAGAAAAAAGGAAACATTTGTGTGGCTCGGCCATCAGGGAGTTGTTCGTATTCCTCATTATAAATATACATTTTCCCTATCGAGTAGAATATGAAGGCATGTACTTCAAAGAAGTGATCCAAAAAGGTGAATACTTCATGATAATGGATGAAGAGAGGGGAGATTCAAGGGTAAAGTACAGAAGTTTCACTCTGATTCCTTGCTGTATGTTTCAGGAAAAGAAATAGAGAAGAGAAAAAAGCATTCTAATGGCTGTTTCTTTCTGGGCAAATCAGAATTTGTGATGTTGCCAAGCTGCATATAAATTTTATTTTACTCAAAGTTTTAGAGATTTTAGCCCATCACTATAGCTAGGACATGACAAAACAACCCACCTCATAGCTGATAGGAAGCAAAATGGAATAGGGCACGACATAGGCTCTAAAGTTCTACCCAGGAGAATTACTTCTACCAAGCAGGCACGGAAATCCACAATTCCATGAACATGTCATCCAAATCATGGATTCCTAGGTTCTAGCTTCCGTGAAGTGTACCTGGAAATGTCATCACCTCTGTAGGCAAAGTCTTACCTTATTAATTTTGTAGGTATTTCTCATTCCAGTTAAGTTGAGACTCAAGACTTTCTGCTTTTTTTTTATTATTATTTTACAATACCATTCAGTTCTACATATCAGCCATGGATTCCCTTGTTCTCCCCCCTCCTGCCCCCCTCCCCTTCCCCCCAGCCCACCTCCCATTCCCACCTCCTCCAGGGCAAAGACTCCCTCGAGGACTGAGATCAACCTGGTAGACTCAGTCCAGGCAGGGCCAGTCCCCTCCTCCCAGGCAACTCATGCACTGAGCACAGGACCCGGTCCCACTGCCTGGATACCTCCCAAACAGTTCAAGCCAATCAACTGTCTCACCCATTCAGAGGGCCTGATCCAGTTGGGGGCCCCTCAGCCATTGGTTCATAGTTCATGTGTTTCCATTCATTTGGCTATTTGTCCCTGTGCTTTATCCAACCTTGGTCTCAACAATTCTTGCTCATATAGACCCTCCTCTTTCTTGCTCATTGGACTCCTGGAGCTCTGCCTGGGGCCTAGCCATGGATCTCTGCTTCCAGATCCCTCAGTCATTGGATGGGGTTTCTAGGGTGTTTGGCCATCCCATCAGCAGAGTGGGTCAGTTCGGGCTGTCTCTTGACCATTGCCAGAAGTCTATTGTGGGGGTATCTTAGTGGATTTCTGTGGGCCTCTCTAGTACTTTGCTTCTTCCTATTCTCATGTGGTCTTCATTTATCATGGTCTCCTATTCGTTGTTCTCCCTCTCTGTTGTTGATCCAGCTGGGGTCTCCCGCTCCCCCAAGCTCTCTTTCCCTCGATTCTCGCCCTTCATTTCCCCCACTTATGACCAGGCTGTTCATGAAGATCTCATCTATTTCTCCATCTTTGGGTGATCCCCGTGTCTTTCTTGGGGTCCTGTTTTCCAGGTAGCCTCCTTGGTGATGTGAGTAGCAGTCTAGTCATCCTTGCTCCACATCTAGTATTCTCTTATGAGTAAGTACATACCATGTTTGTCTTTCTGAGTCTGGGTTACCTCACTCAGGATGATTTTTTTCTAGATCCCTCCATTTGCCTGCAAACCTCATGATGTCATTGTTTTTCTCTGCTGAGTAGTATTCCATTGTGTATATGTACCTCTTGAAACTGAGAAGCTTTTGTAGATCAAAGGATACGGTCAACAAGACAAAGTGACAACCTAGAGAATGGGAAAAGACCTTCACCAACCCCACATCTGACAGAGGACTGATATCCAGAATATATAAGGAACTCAAGAAATTAGACATCAAAATGCCCAATGGGGGGGCTGGAGAGATGGCTCAGAGGTTAAGAGCACTGACTGCTCTTCCAGAGGTCCTGAGTTCAATTCCCAGCAACCACATGGTGGCTCACAACCATCTATAATGAGATCTGGTGTCCTCTTCTGGCCTGCAGGCATACATGCAAGCAGAATACTGTATACCTAATAAATAAATCAATCTTTAAAAAAAAATGCCCAATGGTCCAATTAAGAAATGGGTGATAGAACTAAACAGAGAATTCTCAACAGAGGAAACTCAAATGGCTGAAAGACATTTAAAAAATTACTCAACATCCCTAATTATCAGGGAAATGCAAATCAAAACAACTCTGAGATACCACCTTATGCCTGTCAGAATAGCTAAGATCAAAAACACTGAAGACACCTTATGCTGGAGAGGATGTGGAGCTAGGGGAACTCTTCTCCACTGCTGGTGGGAATGCAAGCTTGTACAGCCACTTTGGAAATCAATATGGCACTTTCTTAGAAAATTGGCAATCAATCTCCCCCAAGATCCAGCTATACCACTCTTGGGCATACACCCAAGGAATGCTCAATCATACCACATGAGCACTTGCTCAGCTATGTTCATATCAGCATTGTTTGTAATAGCTAGAACCTGGAAACAACCTAGATGCCCTTCAACTGAAGAATGGATAAATAAAATGTTATTCATTTTCTTATCAGGGAAGACTGTAGGATTTTCCTAGTGAAACGATGTACTTGACTCACTTGATTATACCCATAACACTCCTGGAGCCTCAGCATGATCCCTTTCCATTGTATTTGGATCTTCAGTGAACACCAGAGAAGAATGAGTGCCAACCTGAGGGAGACAGAGGAATGTACAAATTTTACAGAGATATTGCCTGCTTGTGAAAGTGTGGGGCAAGCTGCTAACCAACTCAAATGTTCTGATAACTGTGTCTTCCAGGGAGCTTAAGATTGAACATCATATGAGGTCCAATCATTGACTTTGGAAAAATAATAAAGTAAGGCAAACCAAAAGCAAAACATTCTGTAAAGAGTTAAATGGAAATGATAAAGAAACTAGTTCGGGACCTTGGTTTTTAAAGATAAACATTTGGAGAAAAAATACCCAAAGTAAAAACAATCCTCAGTGCTAAAAACTTTGAGAAGCCAAAAACTTATTTTCTAGATGTAAGCATTCTGTGCAGTGCCCGTGGCCCTGCATTCATGAGAATATTCCTGGAGGCAGGAACTGGGACCTCTTGTTCTTGATCCTCTTTGTCAGGAAATTTTCAACATTAAAGACCTGTCATGCAGAAAAAATGGAAGATTTACTATTCTGTTTGATTCTTGGTGTGTGTACATTTTGCCATGTTCTCACTTTTTTCTTTGACTTAGAAAGTCACTACAAAAAGCATGTACAGTCTCCTCTGTAAGCAGAATAAATGGTCCAATTCCTTTCCTACTTGACGGGTTTTCCTCCTCACTTCAAAATTGTGATGAAGTAGTCTTTAGATTGCTAATCCCCCTAGGACCTTTCTTCTAGCTTTCCATTACTAGCCATCTATTAACTTCTACCCTCTTCTACTCCTGAAGTGTTTCTAATTTTCTTGGTACTTAATCCTCCACTAAGGAAGCATTTCTGAGTTGCACAAATCCACAGTATATTATTCATTCTGAATCCTTCCCTGTAGAGTTTAAAATAGATGTACAGAGAACATGGAACCAGCGTTGAGGGAATGTCTTGCCTCCAATTGTTGCTCTGAAGCATTGAAGCCAACAGCACAACTGTTTGTACCTTTCTGACCATACTGTGAAGCTACATGGCTGCACACAGGACTTCCTGAAGCCATTCTTCTGCTGGTGTCTGTATTCATGTGCAGTTTCCGTTTCTGTCACAAACAGACTAAGATTTTCAAAAGAATTTGAGAGAAACAAAAAAGACATTTCTTTCTAGAATAACATCAATAAGTTACATGTAAAACACTTATCCATGAAAGAACATGGTGGAAAAAAAACCTGTTGGTACAACCTCATTCAGTTTTCCAAGTCCTGCTCTCACGTGTTCTACTTTACAAGAAGGCACTCGGACAAAACACCTCACATTTTCACTCAGGTAAGCTAAAGTTCTTGATAAGTTCTAGTTGCTAGGAATTGGGTGTAATATCTTAAATGAGGTGATGGTAAGAAATAAACACATTCTGCTGAAAATGAGCTTGCTTCTTCCCAAGAGGCTCTGCTTTGTTCTCAGTGGTAGACTACCAGTGTACACATCAGATCAATGTTGTTCCACTCAGTGCTTGTTCTTAGCATTGTGCTAAGCTGATCTATCCATTTTATGCTTTCTAACTATGCATCTTTTCATAGTTTATATATATATATATATATATATATATATATATTTACATATATACGATGTGTGTATGTGTGTATAAATTGTTTATAGATTGTGTTTGTGTATAAATGTATGCATGTGATAGACCATGCATGAAGAAAACTTGTTGCAGTTGATTGTATTCCTCTAATGGGTACTGGGTGGTATCTGGGATTGTATTTCAGGTATTGGTCTTAAGATTATTTTTTTGTCTGCTGACCCATCTTGCCAATCTCCTTTTTCAGTCTTTAGTTCTCTATAAAATATTTAAAAATAATAATTTGCCTGGATGTCATGAACTACATTGCTTTGGGATTGCCATGACTAGGGCACCAGAGGAATGGATTAATTGGACATGGACAGAAAATCTTGGGTCACTGGACCTTGGGCTTTGATAGAAATGCACTGGCACCACGGAACTTCAGCTTTTTGTTTGTTTGTTTGTTTGTATGTTTTTGTTTTTCAAGACAGAGTTTCTCTGTTTAATTTTGGTGCCTGATCTGGATCTCACTCTGTAGACCAGGCTGGCCTTATTATATAGAACTGAAGAGGAGGTAGGTTTGTTAATCTCAGTGTTGGGTCACTGTAGGAGATCAACTTTATGTTGCTGTCATCTGGGATGAGAAAGCTAGGAATGACAGTTTCCTCCTATAGTTGTTTGAGCTGATGGTCAACCATTAGTCATCATTTAGACATCGACCAGGAAAGTCTTTGACATTCCCATGGGTTTAAGACATTGGGATCCTTGACATGATGATGCTCATCACAATATACATTCACTAAACAATGATAGTAATGCTTGTCTCACTACATTAATATAAACTCATGTAAACAAATGACATATTACAAAGAAGTAAGGTATATAGAGAAATTCAAAGAAGATACATTTTCAACTTTTTTAGCCTTTTATAGCAGACTGTCTTTTGAAGATGCATTAAGCCAACATTAGACACAGACTAGCCTTGGTCACAATTTGGAATTGATTTTAGTATATAAAATATGAATTTTCTTGCCTTAAAACGATTCATTCACTGAGCCTGCTAGATCTAAACTTGTTACTTGCAGGTGCCATAATTCTGTAGCTTTATAGCTATTCACACCTTCTACAAAAGGGGGGAAAATCAAAGTTAAATCTATTCATTAACCATAGCTTACAAAACAAAATTAACAGGGAGAAAGTGCTTCTGATGTACTTACTATATGTCATATGATTAAATTAATTTATAATGACATACTTGTCAAACAGCTTTCAGATATAATCTTGCCTATTTCCCTGCAAGTGATCAAGGATTTCAATTTTATTTTTTTGAAATAAAATCCCTATGTGGGCTGATAGCTACAAACAAATTTATTTAATCAAACTAAACCAGGAAAAAGGAATACAGTTGGCTACATTAAAGTTCTAATTTTCTTGGAGGCAACTTAAAGAGCACGGAAATTTGGCACTAGAAAATGAAACTTTAAAAACACGATTCTGACAGAGTCCCAACATTTCATCGAGGTTAAAAGCAATGATTTTATTCAGAAGCTCAGCTTGGGGGTGAACAACCTAGGACTTTGAAGACTAAATAGGAAGGCTCATCCTAGGTAGACTTCTTTTCTTTTCTCTGGGATCCAAATGGGCTACTTGAAATATCTACAAGTCGTTCATCTAAACAGCAGTGCATCATTTCAAGAGCTAATTGCTCATTATTTTTGCAGCCAAACTTAAAAGAAATACATGAAAGATTTCTCAGAGGGTTGCTGTTTCAATTTTGAAACCTAGAGTGAAAGGACTTCATCTGTGATCCATTGTGAGCAGACTAGCAAATAGAGCCTGTTGCAAACCCCTACTGTGCCCCATGTTCTAAAAGAATACAAGCCCCCTGTGTCAGCAGTTGTATCAGGCACACATGAATGAACTTTCAGAATGACCGTTTTATTATGTGTATCTAAAAATGAGACAAACCCATACACCTGGGGTGTGTGTCTTCAGAAACGAGGATGCATCAAGGCCAGTGGTTTGATTAAGCATTTTCCCTTATTTTAGAAGGAATGGTGTCTGTGAGATCAAACTAAGACAGGCCCCTGCTTGTTCTCTATGAATCTGACATGCTTTCATACAGAGAGGACGCTAATAGGCTGCTGTGCTATTAATGAAATTCAATTTCAAACCATGTCCCATGGCCAACCATGCTGGTAGGATACAAGAACAACAACCATAGCCCTTTTAACAGCCCTTTCTGGTGGAATTAAAGGAAGATGATAGAAAGCTCACACATATAACAAATAAAAGCACTGAATAATGGAATCAGGACCAAACAGCAAGGCTGCTCATTGTCAACATCTCATAATCTCTGTAACTGTTACTACCATGCCTAGGACATATGATGCTAAGATATTAAATAAACAGAGCTTGACAAACTGTGTACTGATTGACTACATTTAATTCTTGGAAATATGAGATACAGAAAATGGTCATTTTTATTGATGTAAAAATGTCTCAGTGGAATTCCACTATATATTGACCTAAATTTTTGTGATCTATGTATTGTACGTGAATAGTGCCAGAAATAGGTATACCTTGCCATACATAACTTTAAAGCTTTGAATATAATCCCTGAGAGACCACATTGGTTAAATTCCATGTGTAATATGGGAAAGTTCTTTTTAACAGTACTTACTCTGTAATGTTGCATGGGATTAGGTTTTCTTCATGCTCCCATTGTTACTGTTACTTAAACTGAAGTAATATAATTATATAACTTTATATCAAAGAGATTTGGGAAAGCTACCCCAAGATGTTCTTTGCATGAAGAACATAATTATAGTCCAGAGATATTTTAAGACTTTTAAATAAAACCATTCTCCATAGATAAGTATCAGGAAGAAAATCTTCTAGTTTTAATCAGACATTGTTTCCCTAATCCAAGCCATGGTATTGATAATTAGCATACACACACACAAACACAAACATACACATATATGTAAATATATACACACATATAAATATATGTGTGACAATTAGCACACACACAAACACATACATATGTATGTGTGTATGAATTTTGACTGTGTGAAAGTGTGTTTGTGCTTGCCATTCTGGTGATTGAGTCTAGTGTCTTGCATATGCTAGGCAAACACTCTACCATTAATATACAACCTAGCCTAAAATATTTTTACATGTATTAAATTACTTCTTTTAACTCCATGTTCCACTTTTTTTTTTCAAATCATTTGCTCTTTCTCAGATGAAAAGCCCTTTACAAACAGGTGGCATATAGTTAATGTCTCAAAGAAGCCATCACTAGTACTCTTATACAAGCAAACTACTAGTTACTTTCCTTTCTTAAGTCCAATTGATTGATAGGTTGATTGATAAAGTGCAGCATTGCTCATCCTGAGGCCTTTGTGAATCAATTAATGTTTCCCACCACTAATTGGCCTGTTTCTTTGCCCTAATTGCACTTTGTGAAGATGACTCTAGGGGATCATCTTTGCAAGCTCATTAACAGCTTTGTTCAACCTCAGGGTGGTGACAGCAGTCACTCAAGGTCATACACCTAGTTAAAAAGGATGTCAAGTTTCAAACCCTTTTCTGATTGAACCTAATCCCATTCAAAACTTTGAAGGCACAGATGACACATCACTGTCTACAAATCTGATTTATCTCTATGACTGTCAGCACAATAGAATACTAATATAAAACAATGAACGAAGAGATATTTTGAAATTGTATTTTGTAGCAAATAGGGCCAGGTTAGAGTAAAGAGCTTAGGATTCAATTTCAGATACACTCATTTGTTTAAACTAATGGCTTCAGTTTTGTCCCATACTGATGTATGCAAAGATTTTTAACCATTTTATTTACTCTGTAAATATTTTCTAAATAACTCTGTTAATTAATGATGATTGTGCCCAGATTCAGTCCCCAGAATAACAAGCACAAACACACTTTTGCATAGCCAAAATTCATGCAAACACAGAAACAGACTGTGATAACTAAAGCCCATACTATGTCTCACCCTACCTTCACCTGACTTTCCATGCTCACATCTCCCCTGATTCTTAGTTATAGACATATTTTTCTGACTCCTAATTGGTTCTGTCTTTTCACTATTGTATATATATATATATATATATATATATATATATATATATATATATATATAGAGAGAGAGAGAGAGAGAGAGAGAGAGAAAGAGAGAGAGAGAGAGAGTTTTCTCTCCTGGTCCTGCCAAGCCCTGGCAGTTCGACAGCCCACTTATAAAATAAACACACAGACACTTATGTTATTTAAACTGTTTGGCCTAATGGCTCAGGCTTCTTGTTAACTGTTCTTACATCTTAAATTAACCCATTTTTATTAATCTATACTCTGTCACGTGGCTTGTGGCTTACCGGTACCTTACATCTTTCTTGTTATGGCAGCGGCTGGCAGTCTCTCTCTCTCTCTCTCTCTCTCTCTCTCTCTCTCTCTCTCTCTCTCGATCTTCCTGTTCTCTCCATTCTCCTCTCTGTTAGTCCTACCTATACTTCATGCCTGGCTACTGGCCAATCAGTATTTTGTTTATTAACCAATCAGAGCAACACATTTGACATACAGAACATCCCACAGCGCATATATATATATATATATATATATATATATATATATGCATTAAGTCCTTAAAAAAGACATTTTATGGGAAAATTAGTGTGCATTTTTACTACTTTTTCTTAATGAAATATAATTTCAATTCTGTAACATCACACTCTCTTTTGTATTCCTATATCTGTTTAGATAGTATATTCAAAAACTGATGAATTCTATTTTATTAGATCTTTTTTTGTTTATGATAGGGTTAAAAAGGAGAAGGCCAACAACAGACTTCATAACATAAACGGACTACTACAACCACCGTAGAACTAGGTTTTCTATTGGGGGATCTTAGGACTTTACAACCATATATATTACATGAGTATGTGTATCAATAGATTTATTTATTGGAAAAAAGATAAAGACTGCTCTCTTCCCTCCTAAAATATGCTATATCAGCATCTCATGTGTTTTCTTTTTACCTTGAAAATTTTTTTTCATATGATATTCTAATCACCTGATGGTAAGATCTGAGTGAAGGTTGAGAGTATGGTAAATGGGAGCCTCACTCAATTCTGTTATATGCACCCCAAATACATACCACATATACACAATAATCTATATTTTAATAACAATATGGTTAATGAATTTATATTCCCATACTTTCTTTCTTCTAAAACATTCCTCAATGAAGATTATTGAACTTTTGCTATTATAGCCATGATAATATGCTTTATTCATGACATATTATGTCCTATTTTTAATTGAAAATTGATTTTTTCATGCAATATGTGTGCTTTATGATTTTTCCCTCCCTCAACTCCTCACAGATCATCCCCATTCACTGAAATCCACACCCTTTCTTTCACTGTCATGAGAAAACAAACAGCCATCTAAATAAAATAAAATTAAAAATGACTAGGAGAAAAACAGACCAAAAAAAATAAAGCCAAAGCAAACAATCACATACAGAGACAGAGACAGAGACAGGGACATTCACACACATCCTCTAAAAACACAACTAGAAACTATAACATATAAGCCAAAGACTTGTAAGTTAAAAGAAAAAAAAGCCCAGACACAGCATTTTGAGACAAAAATCCTCCACAGAGTTTATTTTGTGTCGGACATTTACTGCTGGCATGAAGCCTGCGCTTAGGTATGGTTTGTATGTCCATGAGACTCAGCTGGGAAAAACATTTTTTTTCTATGTAAGAGATTATCAATTGGAGATAGCTTCTAGGTAGGACTGGGGCTTGCTTGAACTTCCCCTCCCAGCGCTGGGTCCCTATCCGGTGTAGATGTGCAGGCCCTTTGCATGCCACAGTCTCGTGAGCTCACATATATGTCAGTCTTAGACTTCAGATGTGGAAAATGGATTCACCTGTGCGAGAAGGATAACCCCTCCCCCGATATTCTGCAATACTTTCTTTCCCTGTCTTTTCTAAGTTTAAGGTTTGAGTGTGGATTAAACGGGAGACTGTCAGGCAATCTTGTACTTTGGTTGACTCTTATTTAACGCTGTGTCTTATGCTGAGATTTTAGATCCAAGCATAACTTACTAAATGCTATGTTGGTTCCCTCTGATTGCCTTTTTTCTTTTTTCATCTCTAGAACATCACAAGAATTTTGGGAGCTTTGGCCCTATTTATTTTTCCCATTAAGCTATTTAATTATAATAAGACATTATATAATCTTATTTACACATGAAAATGCAGCTTATGAATATATATTTTCAGATTTTGTGATAAATTTAGAAACAAACAATGTAATTTTGAAATTGGTTTGTTTATTTTTATTAGTTTCTTATGATGTGATTTCATCTTATTCATCTCGCTCCTCCAGTTCTTTCCAGATCCACTCCCCACTTCTTGCCCACCCTCCATCCTATTCCATGTGCTTTTTTATTTTACCATAAAAAAACAATTTGTGTTGCCCAAATATTATTTGATATGTGGTATTTTAATAGAGCATGGTTGGCTTAGCAGGGCATACACTCATAGAGAAAGCTGTCTCTTACTCTCCAGAAGTTAACAACTAGCTACCACTTCAAGGCTAGGTGTGGAGTTGTGGGGTATGTATTCACTTTCTCTCTCCATGTGGAATTTGGGCTGATTTAGGCTGACACAAGTTCTTTCATTCTGTTGCAACTGCTGAGTGTTCATATGCCCAGCTGCCTTGTTATGTCCAGAAGATAATCTTTCTTTCTAATCATCCACTGCCTCTGGCTCTTACACAGTTTTCACTCCCTCTTCTACAATGGTACCTGAGCAGAGAGGACAGATAAGGTATATGTGTTCCCTTTAGGGTTGAGAATTTCTCAGTCTCTTATTCTCTGCAGTTTGGCTAGTCATGGGTCTCTGTGTTTAACATTGTCTACTGCAAATAAAAGCTTTTAAGAAAGGGCTCAAATAAGCTTTATTCTTCTGTCAGATGTATAGCTGGTGAAGATGGTCTTCCTTCTTTGGAGGCAGCCTCTTTACAGGAGTGATGGTATACTTTGCTGTAAAGAATGCTTTCAGTTCATAGGGTCTCATTTTATTCATTACTTGTTTATCAATGTCCTGTTAAGGATGGTTATTCCTACTTTATTAAGATTTTTTTAAATTTCTCTTTTGTAGATATTACTACTGGATTTATGACAATCAGAAAAAAATGTATATCTATACATTCTGTGCATGAAATGGTTAATAATTCTAACAATGCATGAAAAAGCCATATGGAAACTTAATATTTTATAAACTAAAACTATGATTTATTTCTTAATGGTAATGCAAAACCCAATGCCAAGTTCAGTATGCTCCCTATGAGTTGCTGGAAGGAGTGATCCCAAAGACCCCCAAAAGCATAATTATTACTGCCACTATTATTCATTACCTATCAAAACTGTATAGTAAAATTATACTGTTGAAGACATCACACACTTTGCGTACAGGACACAGCAAATTCAAGGTGAAACTTAGCCAGAAACTCCAATCCTGTTGGCTATCATTTGCAGGTACAAAGCAGGCTACTGGAGGAGAAAAATCATCAAAGGTTTCTTCAAGGTCTATACTATGCTTGCTATAACCCATCTGGCCAGGCAGGATATGCCCACTGGTACAATAGTGGAATGGCCATTTGAGGGGAAATCAAGTACTTTGCAATTGGATGGGAAGCCTGCTCAATGGTAAGAAATACAAATCTAGTACTATAAACATAGCTAAAAGACTATGGCAGAAGAGTTGATTGGGAGAACTAAGTACATTGTCTTCCTAAATGAACACTGAATTTCTTCTTAATTATTTATGTTTATACTCACCAACAGCTGTAGCTCTCAGACTAAGCTAGAGATGCTCTACTTTGCAAAGGGCAAAAGTTAATGCAGAAAAGCATATCTGGTCAAAGTGCTAAAAACATCTGACTGTTGTTGAGCACTCCTCTCTAAACTGACACTGATTTCATTACCTAAACCCTACCAAGGTCCCTCAAACACTACCATCAGAAATAGCATGGCTATTGAAATCATGAATGCTAAACATTGATGCCTTTCAGCTTCCCATTGTGGATGGCAGAGGTAAACTGGAGACCCACCACTCACTGGAGAGCTCCTGCGGCTAGAGAATTCAATAAGGTAGGATGTCATAATCTTCAAAATTATAGCTATTAGAGAACAGGTTGGGAAGGAAAAGGGGCTCATCAAATTAAATGTTGTGGATTAGTCTGTTTAATATTGATATTTGATACATTACTTCTTTTGTAAGTACTCAGTCTCAAGAATTTTTCATTTAATTTAAAATTCCTATTTCTTTCCCTAAAAAACTTCATGAGATAGTTTAAAGTCCAATATTTAACCTTTAAAAAATATAGACTGTTCCTTGGATATTTATACAACTAAAACTAAATTCAAATAGTTTCATTTCTCTCTGTCTGTGCATCTTTTTGGCAGAAGGTAGCCAGTACCTAAATATAATTCTTGGTGTTCCACGTTAGTCAACTGCATTTTGCACAGCAATGTGAGGTTATTATTACTTATTATTATTACTATTGTTATTATTAGTGGTGTAGCAGTTCTTCCTGTCAGTATCCAACTCTTTATTCAAGAAAAACATACATTTGTTGTCCTCTGGTACTGTGTTACATTTACAAACAGCATTAACAATACTAAGGTCAAGTATAACTTTTATAAAATGAACTGTAATTGCACACACACACAATAACTATGAGTATCTTCTACAGTCTCTTTTATTCTTCATAAAAATCATATTTATGGTGGTGGTGTTTGTTTTGACAACAGAACAAAGGGAACAGCACATTGAAAATAAATATGAAACCCTCGCCATATGCATAACAATGGTCATTATCCATAATGATTAAAACTGAAGTGTTCAAACATCCCACCTATAAATATACAGACATGAACATGTCTTATGGAGCAGAAAATATATTTTCATTTTGTAATATTACCTGCAAAAAAAGCAAAATGTAATTTCTGAACACCTACTTGGTCTTTGAGATTAGTGTAAGCCTTAGGCAAATGAACTCTTTCAGCTCTCTCCTTGTTTTTCTTCTTAGTTCCCCGGAGAAGAATCAATGCCATTTGCAAAGTTTTACTTCTGTTGGAAAACGAACATTTGAAAAGGCCCTGAAAGCCCTTAATGCATATTAAGGATTAACTTAAAATAATAGCTTTTAATTTTCTTCTCCATATTTCATTGGTGAAAGAAAGCCAATCACCATGTGATGGGGTCACAGATAAATGCATATTAGACTCTAAGAGAAAACAAAGTATTATCACATGACAAACATGCTTATTTGTTTTTCAAGGAGTAAAATACTGGAAATAGGACTAGGGAAATGGCTCAGCAAATAAAGTGCTTGCCTCTCAAGCAGTCAGATTAAGCCTAGACTTGGGATCCCCAGTTTCCACAAATGTGGCACATAGCTGTCTGCCTGCAACTCCAGCCTCTGAAGGCTTCCAAGAGCAAGTGGGCTAGTGAAGTTAGTAGAAATGGCTAGTTCCAACAAAATGAGAGATCCTGTCTCAACAAATAAGACACAGAGAGAGATTCATGAAGATAGCTAATCTCAGATGGGGAACTCTACATGCTTAAACACACATGTGTACATTGACATACATACACAAGTGGGCCCAGACACATATAAATCAATGCACCCATTTACACACACCGCATATAGACACATGGAAAACAACAGATAAATTAAATATAACAGAAAGCAATAGAGTAGTTTATAATATAGGACAAACTCGGGGGAGAACTGCTAAGAAAGATTAAGTGGGGGGAAATGTAACAACTGCAAGTAGCACCCATTGCTATGTGAGGAATTGTTATTGCATCCAGTCTTCATGCGGCTTAGCAGTAAAATGGTTCTTTACAGTAATATTAGAGTCGAAGCAGTGAAGTTATCATATTAAAGCTGCTGTTCTTCTATCACTATAAACTATACCTTGATTCTAAATCTCTTACTTGAGACTAAAATATTATGTCCTTATATTATACTGTATAACCTTAACAAAGCAACATATGCCTCAGATGAGGGATGAGCCAATACATTATTTGTACTTAGATTACTTTTACAAATGAAATCTGCTTGTCAAGATATATTGAATTTTCCTTTGTTCATATTATACATATTGTAAATTTTATGTGCAAAACAAAAGAACAATTGTGAAAAAGCAATCATACAATTTTTTCTGACACAAGTATATAACAATAGTTGAAAATGATAAAGTTTAAAATAATTAAATTAAATTACTGAAACTCCTGCAGTTTTTGGAAGGCCTTTGTTTATATTTAAAGACTATATTCGTTATACAGTTAGTATCCTGAAAACCAAATACTTAAAAGTAGTTGGTAAATAGGTATTCATTCATTATTTGAACATATACAATGCAGTAGAAATAAAGTAGTTATAATTTAATCAGTCATACATTAAAATAATTGGTAAACAGATTAGAGGACTATAGAAAGAAAAGTAAGCTTAGGTCCTTTATATCATACATTTTCAAACTTATAAACCTTGGCTAATGAAATGAAAAAATGCAATATACAAGTCATGGGAATTCATAAGAATACAAGAATCTCCAAAGATTATAATTGATTTGATTGACTATACAGAAAATCCACGAACTGAAAAATACAGGTTATTCCAGCTTCAAATGGTGGATAATAATGCAGATGAGCTAAACATTACAACATAACGTGTTTATTCTTCGATTTTAAAAAAATCCACCCAAAAATGATTTCACATCACTTTAACTAGGAAAAAGCCTAACAAAGTATGCAAAGCTACTTGGGAGATAATTACAATAGTAATAGAAAATATATAAGAAGAAAAAAATGCAGTTGTCCAAGGATCCGAGTATTAAATGAGGTGGTGTATCTTTCCCCATCGAGGTAATCTTCCAAAGTAGTAATTATCACTGTTGTAGAAATCATCAAAAAATTAAATCATCTAAAAAATTAAAAATAAGGCAGTGCAGTATTCTGACACAGTGAAGCTACAAGTATAACAGAAAAACATCTTAATCTTATATCACATTGTAAAATAGATATAACATCATAATATTATAAATGAATTGATCATTTGGGATACATTAAAATATCTATCTGTGGTAGTTTGAAAGAAAATGGCATCCAAAGTGAGTGGCACTATTGGTTGTGCCCTTGTTGGAGGAAGTGTGTCACTGTAGGGGCAGGCTTTGAGGTCTCCTTTGCTTGAGCTTCCCTCAGTGTGTCTGTCAGTCAACTTCTTGTTGCCTGGAAGACATAGCAGTCTCATCTCCAGCACCATGTCTGCCCGCATGCTGCCATAATCCTCATCATGATCATAATGGACTGAACCTCTGAAACTGTAAGTGAGCCATGCTCAATTAAATGTTTTCATTATAAGAATTACCATGGATATGGTGTCTCTTCACAGCAATAAAAACCCAAACTAAGACAACATCTTTACATTATAAAATGTCATAATTCGATCTTGAGATAAACATACTGAAAATAAAGTGTACAAGCAATTGATATTGTTCAAAACTTCACCAAAAGCTTTATTTAAACAATTAGACTTCAATGTAAGAAGTAAATGATAGGCTTGAATTAGTATCAGTTTTATGATAACAAATAATGCTTAAGAATTTGCAGAGAACCACCAATGTCATTCCATTATAAGACCTGGCATGGCAAATGAATTTCTTTCTATCAACATCAAGCAAAATGAAGCCCCCTTCAAAAAATTACTTGAGTCACATTTGTCTTAAAAAAATAAGTAATTTATCAGTATTTTAATGTGGCCATTCATCTACAGAAACATTTTACACTAGTTGTATGAAAGAGATTTTTTTTAACAAAGGCATTTGTAAAATTTTGAAGGAGTATTTTGCAAATGTATCATGACCTTCAAGTAAAAACCCGTATGTTTACATGTATGTGTGTACACAGGGAGGCCTGGATATCTTCTGCTGTTGATTTCCACCCAACTTCTAAAGACAAGGTTTCTCATAATATTATAAATAAACTTGTACTTCACTTACTGAGCAAGCTTGACTGGTCATGAAGCTACATGGATTAGCCTTTTTCTAGGGTGAAGCTTAAAAATGCTCTTATGAAATAGGATACTGTTTATCATCTTTACTATACTTTTACCTTTTTCAAATTATATTTGACTTTCTATTGTGATATGATTTATTTTCTTAATGTAGTTTTTTTTTAAACTTCCCTAATCACAGTTAGTTTTTTATTTTCTATAACTATAACAAAAAGTAGATATTTGAGGTCCTTTCTGGTTAGATGGACTATTATAATCACAAATTAAAAAATCCTAGTATTTAGAATCTATTTATATAGCAAATCTTGGGTTATACACTGTGTGAAATGTCACAAATAACACGTTAGACACAAAGGAACATTTGAATTCTAAGTCCTACATCTCAATGTCTCAATATAATTAACCAATAGTACAAAAGTCAATGACTGATAATTTTTTAAGCAAATGGCATTGGGAAAAAGAAATATATTTAAAAGTGATTGTGTTCCTTGATGTATTAGTCTAAGTCTCAAGTCATAACTTGTCTTCTCATGAATTAGTAATCTTTGCAATCAATTCTGGGTCTCAACCTTTTATCCTTTTCTATTTAAGCAAAAATTATTTTTTGCTATTAAAATTTGCAATTAAATGATTGCTTAAGCATTGCCTTACATTCTTTGAGAATTTTATAAGAAAAATTCATTGTCTTGATGAAATAAATGTAATATTAACCCAATGCTTTCTCTTAAGGGAAAAATAAAATTAAGTTGTCAATACAAATATTTAACTACTATTTTTACATGAGATTGTTTATGAACTTAAATGTCATCATATTATGTTATATTTACTATATTATATTATAATTAGCTAAAATTGGGTTTTAGGCTACTTTATATATGCCAAAGTTGGATGCAAGCTTGTAAATAAAATGATTTACATAGACATCTAAGTGCAATAATGTGAGTCAGAGTGGCTTTCGATTTCAATCACTACCATTGTGTGTCCAGCCAGCACACAACTGTTAAATGGTGGGTAATTTCCTTGGATCTAGTGCATAGTATAATCTCATAAGCCAAAGTGAAGCACAAGATAAAAGGTACATTTAATTTTTTTGCCATCATTTATTGAGAAATTTTCATGTGAAAAGAGCTATTCTTGATTTCAAAATAGGGCAATAAAACAAAATACACAAACAAAATAATAGCCATTTCCTAAAATAGTAAGCAGAGCTTAAAGACAGAGGATAAACCTTTAGACAATTAAATATAATAGGAGGTCCTTCTTCATGGGTTGTTTCAATTTACATGGCAGTCATTCACAGCATACTATATATAATGGCATGATATTACTCAAGGCTGGCTACAAGAAATAATTGATGTGTGTCATTCTTACTCAAGACAAGTCTGCATTGTTCACTACTCTCTGTTTCCCTACACAAATCCACATGATTGCTGATGAGGAAACCCTAGAAAATTACAGAGGCAGATGAAGAAAGCTTCTGTGACTCCAGTGACAGCTTGTTTCATGAGTTTGAGAATTAGGCATGCAACCTGAAGAACAGAACACTCTCAAAATAAGTACCACAATTTTCTCAAATGATGTCTCTTGGAAGACCTCCAGACCTCATATTGTAATGTGCACCATTTTCCATTAAGGGAAATCTAGAGACCATGACTTTAGTACAGGTGCTTTTAAGGAACATTGAACATGGGAAGTGTAGACATAACCAAGATAATAATTAATCAAAAGTTAGTGTTTAGGTTCATTATTGCCATTTAAACAATGACATGACTAGAACAATTTGCAAGTACTAGACCTAAGTACCCCATTGATCTTCAGTGACTACTCTTACATTAACTCAATGACTTGCAATTCACAGTGGCAGAATAAAATATAAATAGTGTGTTCCCCAATATATTGTGCACCCTAATAAATTTATCTGGGGTCAGAGAACCGAACAGCCACTAGGTAGACATAGAGGAAAAATGGTGGTACATATGTCTTTAATCCTATCACTTGGGGGGCAGAGATCCATGTGGATCTCTGTGAGTTCAAGGCCACACTAGGAACAGAGCCAGGTGTGGTGACACACACCTTTAATCCCAGCAATTGAGATCGCATTTCTTTTTTTATTTTATAATTTAATTTAATTTTACATATCAGCCACGGATTCCCCTGTCCTCCCTTCTCCCCCACTTGCCCTACCCCCAGCCCACCCCCCATTCCCATTTCCTCCAGGGCAAGGACTCCCCTGGGGATTCAGCTCAGCCTGGTAGATTCAGTCTAGGCAGGTCCAGTCCCTTCCTCCCTACACCAAGGCTGAGCAAAGTGTCTCTGCATAGGCCCCAGATTCCAAACAGTCAGCTCATGCACTTTGGACAGGTCCTGGTCAACTGCCTGAGTGCCTCCCAAACAGTTTGAGCTAATCAACTGTCTCACTTATCCAGAGGGCCTGATCCAGTTGGGGGCTCCTCAGCTATTGGTTCATAGTTCATGTGTTTCCACTAGTTTACTTGGGAAAGACACATGCCTTTAATCCCAGAAAGTGATGGCAAGAAGCAAAAAGGTATATAAGGTGTGAAGACCAGAAACTAGAGGCTTTTTAAGCTTTTAGCTTTTAGCAGCAGTTCAGCTGAGATCCATTTGGGTGAGGACTCAGAGGCTTTCAGTCTGAGGAAGCAGGATCTGGCAAGGTGAGGTTGGAAGTGGCTTGTTCTGTTTCTCTGATCTTTCAGTGTTCACCTTAATACCTTGCTCTAGGTTTGTTTTTATTAATAAGACCTTTTAAGATTCAGGTTACAATAAATCTTGCTTTCTTGAGCAGCATTATGTCTTTGTGCCACAGACTCTCAATGGAATCAGACTTGTAAAGCTCCTCCGCCCCCTGCATCATGTAGTAACTTTACATACTGTTGACTAATGATTGCTAGCTATTTTGTATATTTTCTGGAAATCATTTAAGGGTGTCAGTGATGGAACTCTGAGTTGAAAATTCTAATTCTACAGAATGCAATGCATGACAAGTAAGCATTCAATACATGTAAACATAGTTTACTTCAACTCCACAATATATTTCTATGTAAGAAAAAACTATATAAGCTTAGATATATGAAGTTCAGAAATTCCATATTGTAGTTTTAATAGCCACACCTTTCCATTTACATGTGAGAAAAACTGCACCTCAGAGACCCATAGAAAAGAGATGCTTAGCCGGGCCGTGGTGGTGGCACACGCCTTTAATCCCAGCACTCGGGAGGCAGAGCCAGGCGGATCTTTGTGAGTTCGAGGCCAGCCTGGTCTACAGAGCGAGATCCAGGAAAGGCGCAAAGCTACACAGAGAAACTCTGTCTCGAAAAACCAAAAAAAAAAAAAAAAAGAAAAAGAAAAAGAAAAGAGATGCTTATAACAGGAGAACCATGATTACATTCATTTTTATTGATGTGTAATCAATGTAGAATGCTCTTTTTTTACTAGCATAATAATACAGCTTCTAGATGGAGGTTGGGAAAAATCATGATCAATACCTCATCAATAAGAACTTTCAATAGTTTACTTCATTTATTGTTATTCTTAAAGTAACTAATATTTGAAGAATAAACTTCAAAGTAATTATGAAACATGGAGGGTTGTTTTAATTGTATCTACAAATAATACAATGATCTCAGGATGCCAGCTTATTACAGGGTCTAATGGTTAGTATTGTAAAATTTATAGCATCTACAACAGCTGAGAAATACACTTTAGGGCATGAATGCCATAGTTTTCAGATTCAGTGAAACAGCTGAGTCACCTCACCTAAACAATATTGGTCCCATTTCATATGATGGGACTGTCAACTGAATACAAAGGAGGAAGTAAGATGAACACATCCATCTGTTCTTGTTTACTGACTCCAGACATGAGGTGACCCACTGAGTCAAGTACCTTAAGTGATAGCTTCCACTCTAGGGTAGGCTATACCTTCAAACCAAATTAATGAATGATTTCCTCAATTGTTTCTTGGCAGTTGATTCTGCCAAGTCTTTTGTCACAATAATGATACAAGTAACTGATACAGAAAATTTGGACCAAGAATGGAGCTGTTGTTTAGAAAACCCAACTCGGTCATTTTTTTTATTAATTAATTAATTAATTTGTTTACCTTTTCCAGCCTGATCACAGTTTCCTCTCCCTCCCTCCTCTTCTCCCAGTTCCTACCCCTAACCTTTACCACCCCCACCATCCACTCTTCCTCCTTTCTCTTTAGAAAATATCAGGACTCCCATGAATATCAGCCAGCCACAGCATATCAAATTGCAGTAAGACTAGGCACCCCCTCTCCTATTAAGGCTGGAAGACAGAACCCAGTAAGAGGGAATTGTCCCAAAAGCAGGTAAAAGTGTCACTGACAGCTCGTGCTCCCACTGTTAGTAGTCTTTCAAGAAGACCAAGCTACACAACTGTAACATATATGCAGAGGGCGTAGGTCCATCCCATGCAAGCTTTCTGGCTGGCAGTTCAGTTTCTGTGAGTCCTTATGAGCCCAAGTTCCTTGATTCTGTGGGTTTTCTTATGGTGTCCTTTACCCCTCTGACTCCCACAATCCTTCTTCCTCCTCTACTACAGGATTCCCCAAGCTCTACCTACCTAATATTTGGCTGGGGGTCTCTGCATCTGTTCCCATCAGTTGTTGGGTGAAGCCTCTCTGATGACAATTGGGCTAGGCTACAATCTATGACTATAGTAGAATAACATTAGGAATTGTTTCACTGACTTTATTTTTTTTCATTCATGTTTGTTTCTATCCTAAGTCTTTGAGCTGTCCAGCCACTGGGTCCTGGCCCTTCATACAAGTCAGGGATGGACTCCCTCTCCTCTTAGGGGTCTCAAGCTGGACCAGTCATGGACGACTACTCCTAGAGATTCTGTGCCAGCTTTACCCCAGCACATCTTGTAGGCATGGAAAATTGTATGTCAAAGGGTATGTGTCATGGTCAAATGCCCTGTGAGGAGATCTAAGAGACCCATAACATAAAGATATGAAAGTGAACTATAAGCTGCAATAAAGACACCAGCATGTTGGAAGTGCCAATACTGTGTGACATCTACTAAGAAAAGTTGTATAAACATGCAGAGGGGTGAGCCAGTCAGAAAGGAAGTTTAGGTGTGCTGCAGGTAGCAGAGCTTAGAGGCCAAGCAACCCCAGCTCTTCTAAGTCTCCATGATTTTTTTTCAATGGCCCAAGATGTATGATATATTGCTGTGGAAGTTGTTGCTTCTTGCGATATTGTGTCCCCCAATATATTATGCATCCTAATAAACTTATCTGGGGTCAGAGAACAGAACAGCCACTAGACAGACATAGAAGCTAGAAAATGGTGGCACACACACCTTTAATCCTATCACTTGGGAGGCAGAGATTGATTCAGATCTCTGTGAGTTCAAGGCCACACTGGAAAAGTGACGCACACTTTTAATCCCAGGAAGTGATGGCAGGAAGCAGAGAGGTATACAAGGCATGAGGACCAGGAACTAAAGCCTGTTAAGCTCTTAGGCTTTTAGCAGCATTTCAGCTGAGATCCATTTGGATGAGGACACAGAGGCTTCCAGTTGGAGGAAACGAGATCAGATAAGGCATTGGCGAGGTGAGGTTAGCTGTGGATTGTTCTGTTTCTCTGATCTTTCAGGGTTCACCCCAATACCTGGCTCTGGGTTTGTTTTTATTAATAAGACCTTCTAACAATCGGTGCTACAGTTTCTTTTCGAGGTTTTGCTTTTGGTTTTGCTTGCTCTGCCTCTGTTCAAATTTGGAAGGAGAAAGTTTACCTTTTGCCATTGTATTTTCAAAAAATTCTTTTTTATGCAATGGGGCTCACATTTATATTTTCTCAGTATCATTGGTAATTCTGAACTTTTGTCTTTGAACAATATGTGGACTACTAAAAACTTTAAAAGTTTTAAAATTTCACTAAATGCATTTTGTACTGTAAAAGTCCGTGGATACTAAGAACAGAAGGTTAATGTTTAAATTTGGGAGTATTATGTTAATAAAGGATAGACTAGCAATGGTTAATACTGTCATCTTGAGGACAGGGTCTAGAATCAACTAGGAACTGAACCTCTGGTATCTGTATAGGGGTTCTGATTAGGTGATGATGGTGTAAATATCCACTCTGCATCTGACTGACACCATCCCATAAGCAAGGGAGACTGACAGAAAGAAAGAAGAAAAACTAAGCATAAGTGTCTCTCCTTCCCCACCTTCCTTGCTCCCTAGCTCACTCCCTGCTTCTCTCCCTCTCTCCATCTCTCCTATCTTCCTGACTGTAGATGCAAAGCCACTAGCTGACTTAAGCTCCTCTTGCTGTGCCATGATGGATTCTGCCCTCAAACTGGGAAACTCTGAGCCAGAATAAATCTGTTCTTCCTTATTTGTTTTGTCCAGGATTTTGTTACAGCAACAGGAAAAGTATTCATATAGCCATAGGAAACAAGTTAAACCTACAGTAAGGAAAATAACAGTGCATATTAAATGTATACACTGTTTTTACACTAAATGGTCCTGCAACATCCCCATTTACCATTAAAATGAAGATTTTGCTATTGGGTATATATATATATATATATATATATATATATATATATATATAT
>CABHPR010091534.1:0-11323 GCA_902168415.1 Peromyscus melanophrys
TGTGTGTGTGTGTGTGTGTGTGTGTGTGTGTTTGCGTGTTTGCGTGTGTTTGCAATGTATGTGGCAGTCAAGACAGGAACAATGATTCTCTCAATGATTCTCTCCATCATGTGGATGAGTCTCAGGGATCCAGCTCAGGTCATATACTTTTGCAGCAGGCACCCCTGCCCACTGAGCTATCTTGTAGGCCTGCCGTTTGGTTTCTAATATTCCTCCCAGGTTTGGTCTGCTTCCTCCTTTGCGTGATTATTCATTCTTAATAAACTGTTCTGCTTCTATTGTTAGCCATGTATCCCTGTCCAGGCTTTTGTTCTGTTGCACAAGAGCCTGGAAATCCTGCAGGTACACAAGGATTTGTTTTCTACCCATGTTGTCACAAGTGCTCACCTGTCTAGATTCCCACTGAGTAGCTGAAACTTGAAGTCCTCTAGCAGGGGAGTTTATTTACAAATTGAGTCCTTTAACTTTCCCTATAGAAGTTCTCCATTGTGAGGTACAGTTCTTTCCTTTAGCTATTCTAACAGTTTCTCACTCATCTTTATGCTGTCTCCTATGTTTTTAATATCTTGCATTTTGTTTCTTACTTGTAATTTAATTACATTTTGTTAAGAGAATGACTTCTGTGAGGTCAGCAAACTAACTTGGTCACATTGAGCTCAAGAGTAGATTTAATACTTCTAAAGCATTGTTCAAATATTATTTCCTGATTTATACAATACCAATTGAAATTTGTTGAGACTTTATACTGTTGTATACATACCGTTTTAAAACTATTTCATGGTCAGCAAGATAGATGACTCAGCAGGTAAAGACTGCCAAGCCTGATGACCTGAGTTCAATCCTGGAATCCAGTAAGGTAGAGAACTGCCTCCCACAAGTCAAGTTACCCTTTGATCTTCCTGAACCATGGCAGGTATATGCCTGTACACATGAACACGAACACACACACACACACACACATGCTCACATAAATAAAAAATTTCAAATGTCCATGATGATGTATATTTTTAATTATAAAGTATAGGTTTCTGTGTGTATCTTTATTGAATTTTGCCAAAGATAGGTTTGGGGCATGACATGTGGCTTAAGCCATCAGTAGTTGACGTTTTTTGTACTGCATATTGATACTGGACTTGCCATTTACTTCTGGAGGTCTTTTTTAATTCATATTTAATTTTTTAAAGCCATGTATATAAACTAAGAACTTTTATGTATTAGTTGTCTTTCATTACTGTTTAGAATCTTTGTTGTTTGTTTTAAATCCCTTCTACCTTTTGCTCTAAAGTCTATTTTGTCTCATGTGATATATTTGATACAGTTTCCAGCACTTTGGGTTATTATTTGCTGGGAGATTTTATTCTGTACTTAAGAAACTAACATTGGTAGCAAGTGCTTTTGGAGCTTTTTATTTTTCTTGTGTAGGTCAGTTTGTTGAGTTTGATTGCCTGTGTCATTTCTAAACAGATAAATATCATTGTGTTTTGTTTCAGTTTCAAGTTTCTTATTTCTATGGATCACTGATTGAGTAAAAGATGGCTTTACCTCGACTCACAGGAGCCTTGCGCTCCTTTTCAAATGTCACCAAGCAAGATAATTATAATGAAGAAGTAGCTGACTTAAAGGTAAATGTTTTTAGGTGAAAACCATTAAAAACAAAGAGTATGGGTGAGTATTTGACATTTCCTTTTTTATTTGTATGTGCTTAAAATGGACATTACATCTTGTTTCTGTCTTGAGAAGGAGATTGAGTATACTGATGTTTTCACAGAACTATATTTAAGCACCTCTGACTGTTATCAAAAGGAATAATCAAATACAGGCCTTCATGTTTTCTATTGTTTAGGCCTCTACCACAGTTAATTTTGTGATTTAGTTTACATTTATTTTGAATCAGCTGGGTGTGTTTTTAGGTATCCTGTTAAATTACATACATATGAAAAAAAACCATTGTCTGTACCTTAGCATGGGACATATAAATATTAGTTTCAAGCTCCATAGCTGGTCTCATAGTTGACTTGTCTATATAATTATAAGAGTACATTCAAAGCTTAAAGAAGTTAATTGTAAGGCCTTTTTATGATCAAAACTTTAGAAATAAATACTAGTAATAAAAATTTATGGAACTCCAGATTCTTTTAACTGTTATATAACTAACTGAAAATGACTGATGTGGACAAATTCCTTTACATGAATCAGCTTTATAATACATAACACTAAGTTTACGTTCACTGTAAACATAGTTTCCACCTGGACAATGAGGATAGCACTTTGGAGCTTTATGGAAAGAATGTCTGTCATTTTTCAGATTGATTCAATGACTGAAATTTCTGAGCCACAAATTAGGGTTTATGGTTTCATAGTGAATTTCTTCTATATGTAAACTTACTTATGTAAGTAAGTTTTATAAAATAAATCACATGGAATTATAAATGTAATGTTATAAAAAGTAAAAGTATATTATACTAAGACTTACTGAAAATTCTATGTAAAATATTTGTGAGACTTCGAAAAGTCCTTAATCTATGATACATTAATTTATATAGAATAATATAAAATACCATAGGCTAGGTAGCTCTGCCAACAAAAATTTTGTGTTCTATAGAGCTGGGTAAGTTCAGGATCAAGACAGAGATTCTTTTCCCTGAAAACTTCTCTGTGGCTTATAGATAGCAGCCTTCACACTGAATCTCCCAGGACTTTTCCTATGTAGAAACATATCCCTGGTATCCTTGAGTGTCCATAGTTTGTTTTTCTGTAATTAAACCAATCAGGTGGGATTATGACCTGACATTAATGGCTTTCTGAGGTAGTGGAGGTTAGAATTTCAATGTGAATTTTGAGGAGAAGCAGTTAAGCACATAATATAGATTTTTACTAATTTGCAAATGTAAGGAGTTTACTTATTTTAATCTTTAAATTGCAATATTTCTTTCTGAATATGATTATATTATATACTGTTTCAGAAATTAATGATCAAAATCTGTAGTCATTTATATATATAAATATATGCATATGTACATATATATTTCATATTAAGAATGAAACTTATGGAGACTTAAATCTGTAAGTGATAGATTGACTTCTAGTAGAAAAATTAAACGTTTGGCAGCATGTTCAAGGTTTATAGTCCTCATGTATCCATTATGTGTGGAAATATAGGAGGCAGTTTATGAATACCTCAATGCTTTTCTTTAAAAGAAAAATTTAAAGCAGTTTCTATAATTTTTTTGCTTCTCAATTGACTGTATTGTAGAGTGAAAATCTGATTTCCTTATAGGCAGAAACTTCATTGATGCAATCTTTATACAGTGTTACAGTTAATCTCTTCACCTATAGATTCACCCAGAAAGCAAAATTATTTATTACCAGTCTTTTGGTAGAATTCCCTCTACTGATGCAGAATTGTGTCAGACCATAAAACAATCTTCACAGTGATTCTTACATTTCTCACAGTAATTAATATAAGATTATAATCTATATTCCTAATTAACATTAATATCATATACTTTGTTTTCTTCACCTTCCTAGGGCCTTGCAAATTATTTTGAACTGGTAATAATATGGAAGATTTTTGCAATTTAAAAACATAAAGATTGCATACTTTCCCCCCCATGTCATTTCATTTATTATTGTAGGATTTTAAATACTTTTGCCTCCTGAGGAAGGAAAATGCATGTATAATGAACTTTATTTTAATGTGAAAATGTTCACCATATACAAAAGTACAGATGAAAGTAAAATGAATCATTTTACCTGTGACCTTATTATAACAACCAAAGTCTATTTCAGATGCACCTTTTCCTGCTCTCTTCTTATATTTTTGGTTGTGAGCCTAGCCTTTAACGGCTGAGCCATCTCTCCAGCCCCCTGCTCTCTTCTTAATCCAGATTGACTAACCTCATTTCAAATTAGAAAATTGAAGCAGGAGTAATGATTAATGAGCATCGTCAGTACAAGCAAGAGTAAAGTTGCAGTTTTTTACTTGACTTACCAGTTCTTTATTTTGTTAGATTGCTTCATGACTTTTATCTATGGATCAAAGCCAGGGATCTGACATGAAATTTATATTGCATTCTGTAATCAATTCTTGAGAAGGAAAAGATTTATAGTTTCAAGAAAAGAGTGTATATAGAAAACAATCTATGTCTAATCTTTAGTTCCAGGGTCATACTTTGGAAAACAGTCCTGTTTAAATGTGTTGAACTGATTAACCAGGGGGCTCTAATAGTCTTCAGATGTCTTCTGTCAAAATGTATTTTTATGGTCATTATAAACTGTTAAAAACAAACAGAAAAAGGGAAGGAATATGTGGGATGTTTTCATGTTAGCTTAGGAATGTTGAACTTTCTACTTTGCTATATGGATGATCTTGTTTTATAATTAAAACAGTAAACATGTTTATTTTAAAACATTTTTCTCTTTGTGCAGCTCAGTTTGTAACCTATAAAATCACAATTCAATTATATTTAATTGTGAATAATTAATTTACATATGAGTAGATACAACTTTGATTCTGGGTAGTGCAAAATTGATATTATGTAATGTAAATTATACATGATAAATAATGGATCGGAGAAAAACTAACCAGAATATCTCTATATTATACTCTCTTTTTCAGATGAAGCGATCCAAGCTTCATGAACAAGTTTTAGATTTGGGCCTCACATGGAAGAAGATAGTCAAATTTTTGAATGAAAAACTAGAGAAGAATAAAATGCAAAGTATAAATGAAGACTTAAAAGATATACTGCAAGCTGCAAAACAGATCGGTATGATCCTTAACAAAACCAATAAATAGATTCCTTATAAGCTGTATTTTACCATATACCTTAGTAGTATATGGTAAAAGTCTACTGTTTCCTACTAAATATTCACAATTATATAAGACAGTCTTAATCTGTTAATGAATGGAGGACAGTGTAGCAGGGGTAAAAGTAAACAACCAATTGCATACAGTTAACAGCTCCATGAAACATTGAAGGTTCAGGATCCCAACAGGTGGGTATAGTGACCACCTAGTGCACAAGTGAATGGTGGGATATACCTTGTACAATGACCACTCACTTCCCAATTTCTACTTACATTCTCATTAATGGATTATAATTAAAGAAACTTGTTATTTGAAATTATAATACTTGATACTGAATGCAAGCTTACTTTCAAGGTTAAAAACAAAACTAAGTAAAATAACTGAATTTGTAATAAAATTTATGTTTTTATATTGAGATTTGTGGTATCATTACAGTTTTTTGATAGTTAACACTACTGTAGTTCCATCTTTTTCAAATTTATCAGGTTTATACTTCCAGAACTCTGAACTTATTTTCTGTCTCATGTACTCCTGGCTGCCCCCAAATTATCCTTGCTTTCACCAGTGAGCTGCTGACTGGTGACTTTCTCTCACTTCCTCACATTTTCCATGCCTGTACTGTACATGCTACTCACTGTACTGTGAAAAGTTTCCTTACCATACTGGAGACAGATGCTCCTTGTCATTTGAACTCAGCTAGAACATTGCTTCCTCACTGTAACCTTCAGTAGCCATTCAAGTCCAAGTTGTCATGTAGCAATTTTTCTTTTTCTTTTTTTTTTTTTTGGTTTTTGGTTTTTGGTTTTTCAAGACAGGGTTTCTCAGTTTAACAGCCCTGGCTGTCCTGGAACTCACTCTAGACCAGGCTGGCCTCGAACTCACCGAAATTTGCCTGCCTCTGCCTCTCAAGTGCTGGGATTAAAGGTGTGTGCCACTACTGCCCGGCTGCAATTTATTTTTCCATTGTACAGCTCTCCAAAATATTTATCATTATATTATTTTTCTTGTTGATATTTAATTGCTACCAGGATGTAAGTTTCATGGATCTTATTTTGCTTGTTCATGCTCTGCTCAGCTTGGACTAGTGCCTTGTGTATTTTAGAGCCTTAATTAGATTTACTTGGCAAATCAGTGGACAAGTTTTTCTCAGGGGATCTCTTTGAAGAGAGAGTTTAGATCTTTACACACTGAGGTTGGTAATTTTCTTCCTTACTCCAATATTGGTGAGTGTTTCAATTATATTTCTTTTAATTGAAGACTATGATCATCAGATGAAAAGAAATTAGTATCTGGGCTTCAGTATGCATTTAACTATTATTGGTCTTTAATCTAGTATAGTATTGAATTAAATGTCCTCACTGTTAGACTGAAAATACAAAGTAAAGGATATGCATGTTTTTGCCTTTTATCATTTTCTGAAGTTGTAGATCTGTAGGAAAATTTAGTTTGCATGAGTCTAGGGCAGAGAGAGTACAATGTGAAGACATTTGTGATAGGATTTGACAGAGTCACACTGTATTTAAAAATATTGAAAAAATAATAGTAAACATAGAAAATGCATGGTTTGCCCTGATTTGATTTAACCCTTCTGCCTTCGTTATTTTCATTTATAAGATATTGAGGCTATCAGGGTCTGACTGAAGTCTTTTAAAATACTATTCTTAGCTCCACTATAATAATACTTCAGAATACTTAATGAAATCACAAATGGAATTTTGAGTTTACTAAGTACCAATTTTTTAAAAAATTTTTAAATTATATTTAAGAAAATAAAATTAGACTATTTGTCCATTTATCACTGTTTGTAAGTCAAACAAACAACAAAAACAGTTCAAGAGGCCAAAAGGATTCATACAGTACAAATGGAAACTAGACTATAGGAATCACAAATGGCAGACAAGTGGGTCAAAAGAACCTATAGTTTCCTAATTATCTCTAAATGCATATCTTCCTCAGGAGCAGAATAAAGTGTTTGACTTTAACAACACAGTAACTCAATTGTTGTATTCCAGTCGGAATACAAATCATGACTCAGTGAGAACTGAGCTACGTTGTTTCAGCCTTCAAAGTCCATTGCATGGAAAGAACTGTTGGTTTTGCCTTTCTACGTTTGTAACCACTAGTTTCTTTGAGTTTTGACATTTGTATATCTTACTTTTCATAAAATTAAGAAAAGTTAAATTAGATATGAAGATCAATTGAGGAAGACACTTAGGCCTTCACGTATGTACCACCCTGCCACACTCTGACCCATATAAACATGTATACACATATACTCATGAAAGTAAAATACTGATCAGATGATAGGTTGGGCAGCAGTGATTTACATAATTTGTTTAGGTGGGTCCATTATGGTTGTACCTATACTGGTAGCCATTGGTCAGCAAACAGTGTTCGTAAGCATTTTGATAGATGCATGTGCCCACAATGTGGTTGTACAAAGACAAAGAAGTTCCCCTAGGCAAGGCAGTAAAGGGTTCATAGAGAAGCAAACTTTGGACAGGTTGGATTGTGTTTTAAGGGGATTTTGTAACATTTTCAGATGCATAAATGGGAAATTTAGATTATTTAAAATGTAATAAAACAGTTGTAAATTGAAGATTTACCAATACTCAGGGTTGAGAGGATCAAGAGTTCCTAGATAGTTTTAGTTATCAGATTATGTACTTTGGCATATATGTAGTATTCTAGGAAAGTTAATAGTTTGGATGTCTTAAAAAGAAAATATAATTACAAAATAAAAAAATCAGGCACCTAATCTCTATTTCTATAAACATGTTTATACCAAGTTACCTGACTTTTTTTTAAATAAATGAAACAAATTTAAGTAAACAGTGCAGGATTATAATGTAGTTTTCACATATGAAATCAATTATCAGAGGGTAAAACTATCATTTAAAGTTTGAACATAACATACAAAGCAAAATAAATTTGCATTGAGCATTTCATTATTAAAAATATAAGCATAAAAGATTTATTATTTTACTGAACAGTGAAGCTCTAACTCATTAGAGAACTCATTTATTTGTTGACTGCTTTTAACTTTAATGCTTACTCTTTGAGGGCACAAGTCTTGATATTTTAATTCAGTCTTTAAAAATTTCTCACTTTTTTGAAGAATTTCTTAACTACTAGGAAAGGCTATTGAAAAAAGTCAATTTTAAAAATAAGTAGTCTTCACTCAAAGGAAAATATAGATATATTTTGCTAAGGATGATTTAAAGTTGTAGCCATCACTGTTTATTGACTCTTAAAAGTTCTATTATTTATAGTCACAAATGAATAATTGTATTGTTTTATACAGTAAGCTTCTCTTAATGTTTAGGAGAGCACCAGCTAGCCAAGCTGAGCTCTGCTCATTCTCTGCCAGGTAATAGTGATTCTGAGAAATATTGTTAAACTTCCACTTTTCCTAAGCATTTTGGGATGTGCTTTACAGTTTACTGTGTATTTCACATCCTATTTCCCCTTGCCATAATTGTTAGGCAGGGCAAATGTTTTATAATACAGCATTCCTGTGACCTTCTAAACAGCTCTTTAAACTTGTTGCTGTTGGCAGGGTGCATGGAGATGGTTTCCTGGTTTACAGATTGCATAGTAGATAGAAGATTAGGTATCCATGGTAATTTGAATGAGAATGGCCTCCATAGGCTCATAAATCTGATTAGTCACCAGGGAGTGAAACTGGGAAGGACTAGGAGATGTGACCTTGTTAGAGGAGGTGTGATGTTCTTGGAGGATATGTGTGTTACTGGAAGTGGGCTTTGATGTTTCAAAAATTCTAGACTAGTCTCAGTCTCTCTATTTCTGTTTGCTGCCTTTGGATCAGGATGTAAAGCTCTTAGCTATTGTTCAGGTGCCAGGCCTAGTTGCTTCCTGCCATGGTGATCATAGACTAACCCTCTGAAATTGTAAGCTAGCTTCTAACTAAATGTTTTCTTTTACAAGTTGACTTAATCTTGGTGTCTCTTCAGTTTCTAGACTAGTTCTTTTTACTTACAATTCTAAATTTTCATACAAAAGCTTGCTAATTGATTAGTAAATAAGCTTTATTGAAACATTGCCTTCAATTTCCTTCAAATTACCAGATTGATATGAAGCTTATAGAGAAAGCTTGAAGAATTGCATGTATATGTTAACTGAAAAGCATCAGTTTAACCATTTTAAAAGACCATTTAGTACTAAATTATATGTAAACTGTAAAGAGAAATGAGCAAGATATTATTTGGGAACAAGACACTCAGAAAATGTCTTCAATTTTGTGAGTTTAGAACAAGAAGGTGATAATTATGTGCATAATCCAGAGGTGCACCCCTCCTAGTCCCACTTTTCTTTTTTCAATAGAGCTTCTTGAATCATTCACCTAGAAAACAGTAATGCTTATGGTTTCTTTGTCAATTCTGTTTTATAGAAGAATGATGGAACCTGCCAGACTGTTTTGGGTTAGATTGTGCCTTCAGTATTTGTTTTATAAGCACCCAAAATGCTGATTGCTGGCTTAATGAATATGTTGTACCAGCAAATTTGGAAGACCCCTTTGCCTCCACCATTCCAGTTTCCTTCCAGGACTCTAATCCCAAGCTATGCTTTTATTGTTGAAGGTGGCTAACAATTTTCCCTGGTCTTCACATACAACCAGAGCATAGGAATGCATGTGAATGTGGGAGACATTCTTGTGTATCCTGAGAAAGGCAAGTAGTGAACCTGAAGTCCTCCTCAACTCTTCAGTGACCTGGAAAAGCTCATTGTTTCAGGACGTTATAGTCTGACTTTATCAGCTAGCGTGCATAGCCACCAGTGCTACTTGTCAAAGTTCCCCAAATTTGGAACTCCCAGTGTAGCACTGTGTGATTCATAACACTGTGATATGAAGGCATGCATTTAGCCAGTTAACACCTGGCTGAGTAGGTTACACAGGAGAGGTAGTGTAAGTAAAGCCATGAGAGTCTGTTAAAAGGGTATCAAGGATTTATTAAGATATAAAATGGGGAAAATACACTCACAGATGCAGAACCAAATAAACAGCAGTCATTGACCTCCATTCTGCCTGGGAGTGAGTAGATCCAGTTGTGTAGTTTGCTGATCATCACCCTAAGAGAGAGTGACCACACACGCCTCCTCAGATTTTAAGAAGTCACATAACCCACCAAGAGGCCATGCCCTAAGGCTGGTACTCCAAAGCTACTGGTGGAATGAATACCTACAACACTTCACCTTTTTGTCTAAATAAGAAGGTTCTAAACCTAATACAAAACTAAATACAGTAAGAATGATTATCAAGTATTGTAGCTAAAGGTTTCCTCAGCCGCTCAGACCCACGTAAACACACAGAGGCTTATATTAACTAAAACTGCTCCACTATTAGTTCAGGTCTACAACTGACTAGCTCTTACACTTAAACTCCGTCCATTTCTGTTACTCAATATGTTGCCACGTGTTCTGTGGCTTTACCTGTGTGCCATTACATGCTGCTCCCTGGACAGCAGGTTGGCGTCTCCTGACTCAGTCCTCCTCTTCCCAGAATTCTTGTCTGTTTATTTCACCTATTCTTCCTGCCTGGCTACTGGCCAATCAGCTTTTTATTTATCAACCAATCAGAGCAACACATTCACAGCATACAGAATATCTCACAGCAAAGTATTATTCAGGATAAAGAAAGGGTAATAACATTAAGCAAGAAACACATACTAAATGTCCAGACCACAGGTAAATGGCAAATTACTGAGATTACTCCAATAGCTGTCCTATCCTGGAGATTCTAAATCTAGCTAAGATATGAGAGGAATGTAACTGTAACCATCTAGTCTCCAACCCATCAAAGACCTGAGAAGGAAAATAATACCTGAGTGAACAGAAAGTGCAACCAAGCAACTTCTGAAAAATGCAAGAAATGACAGAGACAGCTCGCTGCCTGGACAGTCACTCAGTGTTTCACTGCAATGTTGAGACATCCACTTTTGGCTGTAGACCTACAATATCTGAAAAGCAGGAAAATTTAAAAGACTGTCCTACACTGTCTTGGTGAGGTTCAACAGTCAAATTTCCTTGTGTTCTTTTCATCCAGATCAGGCAGGGTGCTTACTGTCAGCAGTTGAGGCAAGGGCCATTCTTTGCCCAACAGGCCACTTTTGAAAAGAATAAGACAAGCTCCATACCATATGGAGTGAATTTGATGCCCATCATCCCCTCAGAGTAGATCAGTGATGCCAGGAGCAATCATGTCTCATGTCAACAGTATTCTAAGTTATTAAAACATTTCAATGCCATATTTTCTAGGTCTATGAAGTGTTGGATGATTATCTATCCATCTGACATACATCTCTGTAATATCTAGAAAACCTAACTGAAATGACTATAAGTATGATAAGCATGGGTGACTAATAACCTGTATTTCTTACCAACCTAAATAGATTAAATACTAAAGCGTCACATATAAACAATCTGCAAATAGATATACAGTACAAGGACAATAACCTTGAATTTGTGACACTATACAAAAATATCTTAATCTGA
>CABHPR010091536.1:0-15970 GCA_902168415.1 Peromyscus melanophrys
TTTTTTTTTTTTTTTTTTTTTAGACAAGATTTCACTATGTAGTTCCAGCTGTCCTGGAACTCACTATGTAGAGGAGGTGGTCCTTGAACTCACAGAGATGCCCCTGCCTCTGCCTCTCAGGTTCTGGGATTAAAGGCGTGCGCCACCAAGCCTGGCTCTGTGTATTTTATGCAACCGAGGATACTTCTTAATTTCAGAAATGGAAGGAAGGAGTGCGTTTCCATCAACCACTGAGAGACCTGTCGCAGAGTGAGCTCTCCACAGCCAGGAATTGGACGCTTTGACAGGAACCATGGGCTACACAGCTTTCTGGACTGAGAATCATAGGACTATGAGGAAGCTCATACTTTCTTATTGACTCTAAGTACTTCATTTTCCAGGTAAAGAAACATACTGAGCTGGCCCAGGAGACATTATGGCATGATCGCAAGTCAACCATCAGCAGAGGCCAAAAAAAAAAACCAAAACCACAAACAAAAAAATCTAACTCACCCCTTTGTGTACTAGGCCTCACTCACAGGGGCAATGAGCAATTCACTGAGTTTCTTTTAAACACATCCCAGCTCAGTTCTTGCACTGTACCTTGGAGTATGCTCTTTATTATCCCTTCGATGTGATCAGCCAGGAGATCGGCCTTGGTGATGGCAGCCAGGGATAGGTAGTTGGACATGTTCCTACACAGCTCCTTGTTACCTCTGTGGAGGAATTTCACTGCGATGGGGACGGCTAAGACCATCACAGGGGTCCGGTTGTAATTCTGAGGAAATATGAGAAGGCAACAAACATTCGTTATTCATTCATCTCAAAACTATTTGCTGGGCTCCTCGAGTGCAGCTGTGAAAACACGGACCCTGCCCTGTTTACACAGCCTGCAGCCCCCTTGGTCTCATAGGAAGATTAGGGGCAGTTGATAGCATTCCCCGGAGGTACGACCTGTGAGGTGCAGGTTGCTAAGGAGCACCCATTCAGCCTGGAGGTGTCAAGAAAGACTTCTAGAGGAATGGGTGCCTTAGCTGGGACTGAAGGGATGGGTTAGGGTAGCTGGGTGATGGTAAAGACTGGAGAAGGAAAAGCCACTGGGGAGGTGCAGAGGTGAGGGAGAATGTGGTCTCCCAGGGAGCTGTGGGTAACTCAGTGTGGCTGTAGTGTTCTACGTAGGAAAATCAGCAGGAACTGGGAAGGCCAATGGACCTGGGTATATACAAGGAGGCTGAAGAGTTTGGCACTAACCTGAGGGTGAACAGGGGTCAAGGGGAGGGACAGAGCATCAGATTTATATTTGAGAAAAACAACCGAAGGAATGTCGACAAGCTTGATGTTTGTTGGAATAGAATATTATTTTAAGGTGTGTTACTTTTGTTTATGTTGCATTTGTTTAACTCTGTGAGGCTGTGTTACTGTGCCTGTCTAAAACACCTGGTGGTCTAATAAAGAACTGAACAGCCAATAGCAAGATGGGAAAAAGGATAGGTGGGGCTGGCAGGCAGAGAGAATATGTAGAGGGAGAAATCTGGGAGGAAAGGGATCTAAGATCTAGGAGCCAGAGAAGGAGGGGGACTCCAGGGGCCAGCCACCCAGCTATACAGCAAGCCATGGAGTAAGAGTAAGATTTACAGAAGTTAGAGAACGGGAAAAACTCAGAGGCAAAAGATAGATGGGTTAATTTAAGGAAAGCTGGCTAGAAACTAAGCCAAGCTAAGGCTGGGCATTCATAAGTAAGAATAAGCTTTTGTGTATGATTTATTTGAGAGCTGGGTGTAGGGCCCCCCAAAAAGAGCCAAACAACAACCTACAACATTTGGTCTTTTAGAATCAATCAAGGATGGACAGATGCAGAAAATGTGATATGTACATACATGAATACTATTTGCTCATAAGAATGAATGAAATCGTATCATTTTCAACAACATGAATGGAAGTGGAGAGCACTGTAATGTGTAGTTAGCTAGATGTGGAAATAGAAATATTACACGTTCTCACAGTGTAGTTAAAAAGATGAGTTCACATAGATAGATGAACTCATCACTTCAGTCCCAGCTAAGGTGTCCATTCCTCTAGAAGTCTTTCTTGACACCCTCTGGCTGGAAGAGGATTGAAGGAGATCAGATAACGGGCGCCAAAAACATTTGTATAGGACAAGCACTAATATTTAAAGCTTGTCAGGACAAATGACACAAGTTTAAGGGGCAGGAAATACTAGTGGCCTTGACATCATTGCACATTACAAGTAATGATTGAAACACAGTACACTCTGTGTGTCAATTAAAAATGCTAACACTTTAGTTAATGATATTCAAAAGAAAAATAAACAGAAGGCTAAAACCTGAAGGCATTCTAGACTCTAAAATAATTCTCTTCTTATTTATTCTGTGACTCACCTTAAGGGTCTCCTAAATGCTGCCATTGGCACTTAGCTAATTAGGAGATAATTATAGATAAATTGTAATATATTCACAACCACCATCCCTACCACATAGGTTGACTATGGGCAGAATTGTTTACATGCAATGTGTTTGGGAGCTGACTTCGTAGTGCTGTATCATTATATTATAAATAAAAGGGGTTGCTTTTCTCTGTGTGAAAGGTACTAGTTATTCCATCCATGGGTGGTGCTTTCTACTACTTCCAACAATTCTATGCTTATGGTAGGTCCTCAGTAAACATGGTGGACTGAATAACAAATGAATAAATGTAATTAGGCTGAGATATGGCCATTGCCTATCACCTACGTAAAAAGCTGAACATGGTGGCAGGTGCCTGTAATCCCAGCACTGGGAAGGCAGACACAGAAGGATTCCCAGGGCTTGCTACCTGCTAGTCTTGTCAAATTGGTGAATTTTGTGGTCAGTGAGAGTCCCTGTCTCAAAAAAGGGGGGGGGCACAGCAACAGAGGAACAGAGGAAGACACCCAGCATCAACCTCTGGCCTCCACATGCAGACGCACACACAGACACACAGACACACACAAACATGCGCACGTGCATCTAGCACACATACACAAGCAGGGAGTCGGTAGGAAGAAAAAAGATAATGTGGCTCCGTGGTGATGGCTGTCACTGCAAACACAGTGTGTTGGGAAGGGCATGTGACAGAAAACAGACTCTGGAGTCCACTCGGGTCTTTGTCACCCTCTTGCTGGCTGAGATGTTACCCAACTCTCCAGATCATTTGTAACAGTGACTGTCATCACATTTTCCCAGTGAGCAGTCTCTGATAAGTAGGTCTCAGGGTAGACACAATATCAACTGACTGGCACAAGAAGACTCTCCAGGCAGCTTAAGGACCAATGACCTTGGAGAGAAGGTCAAGTAATGACTACACTCCAAATAGGGCATATACTGAGTAACGTCTAGGTTACGACAATGTCTAGGTTACTACAATGATCAGATTATGGTCATTGAAGGGAAGCCTGGAGCGGTGGGCAAGGGTGATGGGATAGAAACTTCTACCTCTCCACAGTAAATGGGTATTTCCTTTTTCTTCAGTAATCGGTTTCTGGGTTTCTGCTGGGGATAGCCACATGATTGCAGACAGCATTTTCCACTTTCTTTGCAATCAGATGTGGCTAAATGCAAATCTTTAGACAATGAGACAAGGAAGGCTTAATATATTCAACCTCTAGGCTACTATTAGCATGATGTGACTTGGCTTTTTAATTCATTTTTCCCTTTAAATCTAGTTGGAACAAGGACCCGGTAACAAGGACTGAAGCAGTCGTCTAGGACCATGAGTTAGAAACTGTGTAGTACAGAGAAAAGAGGAGCCTCCGTATCAGCCCTGGACTGACACTTCTGAATTGTCCGGTGAGAGATAAAAATGCCCTGTGTACTTTGGCTGTTCTGTGGGGGCCTTTGTGAAGGCCGCTTAGCTTGCACTCTGACTGGAAAAGTGCTAAGCCTGGGCCACTGTCATTCTGGACGCGTTCTTAGTAGCTTAAAGGGAATGTCATATTCTTAGATGGTGTGGAACATAACACACCCTATAATAAAGACCAGAGAAGGAACACGCCTCGATTGCCACTGATAAACAGCATCTCTGAGAAACATCACAGTATCTTAGATATAGGGTGGTTAAGTCAAAAAGGACACTTAATGGGAGGAAACAGTGTCTTGACCATTACCATTATGGCAACCAAAACAAAAATAAATTGTCTATCTAATAGTAAAAAATGAAGAAAAGGTGGAAAAAGAACTTATTCAATGTCCCCAGTGGCTTTGGGTTAGTGAGAAGTTCCTCAAATCTAACTAAAACATTACCATAAAAAAGGGAATGTAGGGCTGGTGAGGTGGCTCAAAGGTTAAGAGCAGTGGCTGTTCTTCCAGAGGTCCTGAGTTCAATTCCCAGCAACCACACGGTGGCTCACAACCATAGATAATGAGATCTGGTGCCCTCTTCTGGCCTGCAGGCAACATGCAGGAGGAATATTGTATACATAATAAATAAATAAATCTTAAAAAAAAAAGATTGCTATAAAAAAAAGGGAATGTAAAGTGGACAAGGACTTCTAACTCAGTGATATTCTAGGAGAATGAAAAGATAATCCAAAGGACACGTATTTGTGATCCATTTATTCAACAAAGGGCTGACCATTACTAGAATATATACATACAAACAAACTTGGAATCAGTAAGAAGAAGGCATGCAGCCAAAGGAGAAAAGAGACAAAAGGTTTGAACAGATGCCTCACCAGTAAGAATAGAGAAGCTGACTGAACACATGAAAATTTGCTCACTTCCATTACAATTCATTTTGGTCTGGGGCTAAATTACAAGGCATCATCAAGATATGAACTCTTTTCTGAAAGAGGCAAAGCTCTCACATTCAGTTTTCAGTTAGTTTCTTGGTTTTCAGTTAGTTTCTTGGTGGATTAAAACCTTATGTAAGGACAGGTCCGAACATTCTGTGCGTATCCAGACTCCACCTGTTTCAGGATTGTGTGAATGACCGTGATTTGTAGCGGTGGGTCCAAGACAGTCAACAGTACACAATGACAGTGCCAGATGAGCCAGCTGTTCACACTGAGTATGTGAGTCAAGGAAAGGAAATGGTACGGGGCAGCTGAGACACTCAGTGAGTTGGGAGCAATAACTTTGGAACACTCTGAGTCCATAATACTTCCTAAAGTGACAGAAAATGGTATGGTGATGGTTTCCTTTCCACCTCCAGACCTCAGCCTCACTAAACCTCACCCAGTCTCTTGCTTTCCTCCTTTTGGAGATTTCACATTAACTCCTCCTTGAGGAGCTTTCCAGTTCTTCTGCTGACGGCATTTCTACCCTTGGTCTCAAGTGTGATTAAGTAACTCAGCCTAGCAGAGAGCCACATTTCCCCGGTTCAAATGATGGCTCAAGAATAAGCCGTGACCAAATTTAATTAAGGAGTCTTCAGAGGACTCTGTGATTGTGATTTTCCTGCTGGATTCAAGGTACCAATAGTTTATGGGTGTCACTGTCACGTGACCTCAGGAGAGAACCTGAATGAAACTTAAGGAAATACAGGGTCAGAGAGGCAAGCTGGGAGAAATCAGGTCCTGTTAACATTTGAGTTCCATGTGCCTAGCCCATCTCCATTCCTAAATTTTTCAAAATAAGCCAATTAAATATATTTTGCTTAAGTATTCCTATTTTCCTAGTCACTAGGAACAAACAAACAAACAAACACACAAACAAACAAAATGGCTAATATGTTTTAACTCATTCCTGTATTCCATCAATTTTCCAGATACAGAGTCAAGACCATGGTCTGCCTTGAGAAGTCTCTGATGGCTTATCTGATTATCTTGCTCTGCCTTCCCCACCTTCTAGCAAGTATATATGGGCCTGATTGGACTGGCCATTGCTGATGTAGTAGGTCATGAAGCTTCCCTGGGAGACAGGCTCCTCCTTCCTCCCAGGCCCAGCACTCATCCACATAGAATTGCTTGGATCTACTGAGGCCAACCCACACCAAGGGATTTCTAGAAGGCTGACACATAATAGTGAAGCCAAGGGACTCATCTACAGCAGGAGACTTTTTTTGGTGAGATCAAAAGGTCCCTCTCACATTATCAAGGTACCAAGAGGCCAGGCCAGAAACCAGAGTTTCCCAAGATCATGTGAGCTCAAACAGATACTGAAATGTATTCCATCAAGATCACAGTAGAACCTGGTTTAAATAGCACACTTATTCTACAATCATCTGTGATGACCAGAACATTTCATCCATCAAATTCAGTCTCTAATACCTGCTCTGATTAACACTTGAGTATGAATGTCAAAACAGTGATCCATCTTCCTTTTGCTAACACACTCTTCAGGCTGTGGTGTTCAGCAAGGTTTTCACTTTTCTCAATGATGCTATATTGTTGCTTCTTTGGATTCACATTCACGTTACCTCTGTCATAGCACCGGATGCTACCCTAGCCCCCACCTCTGGTCCTGGGCTGTGTTCATAGCCATCCAATCTCTCCATTACATGGAGGCTTCTGTCAGTTAAACTTGTCTCTACAACAACTGGTCAAAGCCCTAACATTGGGAACTTTCCAAAAAAGAACTTCATGTCAAAGAGACTTTTGCCACACGGAGTCTCTTGCCAAGAATAACTTGAAAGTAGAAAGGTACATGTCTTCTATTAGAGGAATAGATCTTCAGGCACTTTTAATTTTTTTGTCATTTACTTATTTTTAGATGGAGTCTCACTATGTACCTCTCTCTGGCTGGCCTTGAACTCACTACATAGACCAGGCTGACCTCAAACTCACATAGATTTGCCTGCCTCTGCCTCCCTAGTGCTGAGATTAAAGGTGTGCACTGTGGTCTCAAGCATATTTATGTGTAATGTAAAAAAACCAAAGGGGGTGGCAGCAGGAAGGGCCCTTGCTAACTGTAAGCACAAGACAAACACAAGGAGGGATCAGATGAATGGAAATCATTCTTTTCTGTTTTCATCTCCGGAGTGAGCTAGCCCTTGGCCACAGCACTGAAAGACTAGGCTTCTGAACCAATCAGAGCGTATTCTTTTTAGAACGGTTCTGGATGCCTCTGACGTGTGGATGCAACACAAAATCCTCCCCTCAAGTGTATACTGTCATCACTAAAAATCAAAAGCAAAATGAGCTCCGGCACACTCGATTTTTCTGTCTTCTCCCCACATGTATCATTTGGAAATCTCTCAAATGAAACAAAAAGTAAAACATTAAGCAAAGAGCAAAGAGTTCATCTAAATTCTGAGCGGTCACCACCAAAGGCACTCCATCTCAAAACAGTGTCTAGACAGCCCCTACCATATCAAAAGCCACAAGCCCTGCTGAGGACAACAGGATGTGAGTAAGGGGCTGGGGGCCAGGATGACATGGACAAAGAAGAATCCCAGGCACCTAACCGGTAACAAACAACTTCGCCCCAGAGGCTGAGCTTCATTTCAAAGGCATTCTAATGCAGTAGATCTGGACCCAGTAAGTCATTTTTATCTTTAGAGTTATTTGGATCACAGGGCTGCTAATGGGATGCAGGCAGAGAAAAGTCCTGTGGTCACCATTCTACAACAAATAAACCACTTTAACAACAGCAGCTGATAATGCCACAGCCTATGACGGAGTTTGGCCCTCAGCAAAGATGTGAGCGGGCTGGTGTGAATATTATCTTCCAAGTTCAGAGCTCAGGGAACAAATGGAGGGCACTGCAGTATGGAAATTAACCTACTCTTGAGGACTGCCACACCTCACTGGAGACTTGAAACAAGAGGGCCTTGTTCCACGATGCCAAGGATTCCATTTCTCAACTTGATTAGCACCATTTGAGCTCTTGGTAGAGATTTGCCTTTTGAAAATGCACTCTGGGAACCTTTCTGAGTGTTTTAAAACTGGAAAGAATAAAGCAAAGGAGAAGAGATACAGATCTCGGGTGACAACAACAGAGAGGCCCTTCTGTCCCCAGGGATTGAATTCAACTGGAGCCATAGAAAAGCAACAATCTCAAGAGATGTTCAGCTTCACTTATTAAAATAGGGTTCCTTGGATAGTCATCCAGCTTCATCAAACAGACAGACAGAATGCTTGATTCTTACCAGTATAGCTATCTAGAAATCTAATTGACACAGTCATCTGGTTTTCCCAGTGGGTTCTTGAAAGGTGAGAAGGGAGCAGGTCTGTCTGTTGATTTGTCCCCATGCTTCACATTGCATCCTCCTGTTCAAGGACCACGTCCAGAAGCCCACTGGAGAGAGGTCTAGTTGCTAAGGAAACCACAGGATCGTTACTGTTCCTGAGCCCATACATTACTTCATTCAGTAAATGTTACTGAGCACCTACTGTTTGCCAAGTGCTATGTTAGGTGCCAGGACTACCTCCATGAAAAAAAGAAAACGTAATTTGGGGAGAGTAGAGACAGGCAAACAATCACCAATGGTTGTAATTACTGAATTACAGCTTGTTGTAAAGAGTCAAATGCTGGGTTGGGTGATGGTCTAGTGGATGAAGCACTTGTCACATAAATATGAGGACCCTAGTTAGGGGCCCCCCAAACCCACAGGAAAGCTGGGTAGGTGTGGTGGCTTGCCCATTACCCTAGCACTTGGAGGTGTAGACAAGGGGAAGCGGGTTAGCTCTGGTTTCATCAAGAGATCCTGACTCAATAAAGTGGAGTGCAGTGAAGGAAGATACCCAATGTCAACCACAACGAAGGAAGATACCCAAAGTCAATCACTAGCCTTCACATGCACACCAAACACACACAGGCAAAATAACAATAAAAAGAGAGTGATGCCCTGCAGATGATAATATCGGCTGGAGTTAATGATCACATGGTATTGCCTATATCCCAAATGTTTTTTTTTTATTTTATTTACTATCTGGTCATTTTTTTTTCATCACAACAAAACCACAAGGCAATTACTCCTCTAATCTGTACTTTATAGATGAAGCAATAAAGACACAAAAGTGTGAATTTGTCCAAGATCACCCTACAGGTAAATAATAGAGAAGGGATTGCTTGTTGAGTAAACTTCTAACTTTATACAACCAGTTTCCCCCATAAGAATTCTGAAGGAAATACGCCGAGCCATCCGAGGTCCTTTTACTCAAAGCTTTCACACAGTGTTGGTTGGGGAAGCCTACACAAGCAGCCTGTGTGCAATCAAGGAGGCTAGACATTAGGACCTTTTACAACTTCTAGTCCCTTTTGGATCCCTTGTCAGCCATCTTGGATTATTTCCCTCTTCATAGGCTCTCCCACAGTTGTAACTGTGGTGAGACAGTAGATAACGCAAAGCTGATTAACATATGACATCGGTTCTCCTAAGCAATGGAGTTGAGGAAACATGACTCAGATGATGAGGTTAAAATCAGGTATTTGTAGCATGAATCTTAAATGGTCTTATTAATAAAAACAAACCCGGAGTCAGGTATTGGGGTGAATGCTGGAAGATCAGAGAAGCAGAACAAGCCACAGCCACCTCACCTCACCAATTCCTCAGCTGAACCTGTTTCCTCAGACTGAGTCCTCATCCAAATGGATCTCAGCTGAACTGCTACTCACAGCCTGAAAGCTTAACCAGCCTCTAGTTCACAGTTTCCATGCCTTATATACCTTTCTGCTTTCTGCCATCACTTCCTGGGATTAAAGGCTCTTGTTACCACACCTAGCTGTTTCCAGTGTGGCTTTGAACTCACAGATCTCTGTCTCTGGAATGCTAGGATTAAAGGCGTGTGCTACTACTGCCTAACCTCTATGTTTAATATTGTGGCTATTCTGTTCTCTGACCCCAGATAAGTTTATTAGGGTGCACAATATTTTGGGGGAACACAATACCATCACAGGTATTGGCTCTGAGACTTCTGTCAGTTCTCTAGAGTTTCATTTTAGTACATCGACTATGCCGATAGTTATAATACCCCTGTGCCACATTTTCATCCTCACTGCCCTCTCCAAGTCTGTATTTATTTTAGAAAGCAGAATGTCGTGTGTATCTTTCATTTTAGGCTTTCTCTAGGAGATGGGCAATGACTGAATCCATACAGTAACTTGGTCAGAGGAAGCTCCTAGTCTTGGGTAAGTTGTGGTTTGAATTAGGTGCTCTACCATGTTGACACCACATATAGGCTTTGTGATGAAGGTCCTTCTTCATGTTCATCCACCATCACCAGTCAGTAGTGTAAGATTTTAACCTTTTTGTGCCCTAGTTGGAGTTAGCTAGAAACTTCTTTCTAGTGGCCTACAAGGCTGTGGATTTGTTTGCTAGCTACAGATCACCATGTTTACTGATCACTGACTGAACTGCAATTGTCATAGGTAAAGCACTTCCCATGCCATGCCACCTTGACGTCTCACAGTTCCAAATGGTGGCCGTTGTTACCTTTGATTTACAAAGGGCAAAGAGGAGATGTAAAGAAATGGCAAAGCAGAGACTTAAAGACGTGGGTTTGCCAATTTCTTATGTGTAGAACAGACGGGTATTCACAGTACATAGGGAAATAAAATGAGTTAGTCAGGCTGGGGAGATGGCTCAGTAGACAGAAGCATTTACTGTACAAGCACGAGGGCCCAGGTTCAAGCCTCTAGCATTCTCTTATAAAGCTGAGCACGGCTGAATGTGCCTGCAATGCTGATCTTCAGGTTCAGGAGAGACCCTGTCTCAAGAGAAAGTGGGAAGTGATAGAGAAGGGTGCCCGACACCCTCCTTTGCCCTCCCCAAGCACGCTTTCATGCCTGCTCAGGTATTACTGTGAATTCTGTATCGTATAGTTCACACACAGCAGGGACTCAGTAAGATTTCCTCCGTTTATTACTTAGCAACCTGCTGGTTTAATATATCAGTGGTTTATGGTGTCTTTTTACAGTATCTAAGAGGCACACAAAATTGCCTCTCAGTTCAGAGGCATCGTGTTCACCTAAGCTGCCAACACAGTATCAAATCGCCTGCTGTCACACAGCGACATACCTGCAAGATGCAGCTCATGATGTCAGATGCGATTTTTGCATGTGGAGTATCTTCGTCTTTCCCTGCAGGTCTCAGGTTGTGTTCCAAGCAGGAATCCCACAGTCCCACCAGGGCCCTGGCATGCTTTTCAATAGATTCTGTCTCTCTGATGGCTGTTGTGATCCTTGTGATACAGATTTCAACCACTGCCTGGTCATTATTATTAGTTTGGTAATCCTATTTAGAAAGAAAACCTTCGAGTTAATAAGCAGTCTTGGAAGTTGTCCTTAAAAGGAAGCAGTAATGAGTAATGAGTAATGAGTCGGGTCACCGTGTGCTGAGGAGCGAGGCTGTAATGCCCTTTACAGTTGGCCTTCCTCTTGTGGAAGAGGCAGAACATATACCCAAGCACCTGCTGTCACTAACAAAAGGAAAGGTGACAGCTGGCCAGAGGAGCGGGATCATTAGTGTGCAAGCAGGTGACTCTTCAGGCAATTTCAGTTTCAAGTCCAGACAAGATTAGAAGTTACTTTTTTTTACCGTGATGTTTTAGTCACGTGTATGGAAAAAATTCACATTGCTTTATAATTTTCCCTTATTAGCTCTTTTTCAGAATCCAGTAGAACACAGTGTTTCATTGCTTCCTTTTCAACTCAAATAAGTAACAAACCCAGGTTAGCTTTCCCCACCCAAATTTCCTTCCATCTCCCTGTCTTAATGACCTTCCAAATACATCATCATCTTTTCTAAGAAAAAAAATATGATCTCTTACAATTTTTAAATGTGAAAAAACAAACGTATACAACAAAAATGCTTATTGCTTTGAGTTGGAAAGTGAGTCTGACTGAGTACTACACTGGGAGTCTCACAGAACGGGAGACTATAAGTAGACAAGCGTTCAGATGCCCGCACCATCCTGCTCAGTTGGCCGGCTGGGAGTTCTCACTCCTAACATTATTTTTTACTAGTGTTATAATGGGGGCAATAAACATCTCGAACCTGTATCTACACTGTGATTACCTGTAGCCCAGATTTCTTTCTCCACAAGAGCCTTTCTGAGGCAAAGGACAGGAATAATTTTGAGGCTCCTACTACATACCACTAAACTACCTTCCAGAAAGATCTCACTAATTTAAACTCCCATTGTCTGGGTGAACATATAATCTCTTCATCGTGCTTTTGCAGGAACCAAAGCATCTTTAATTTTTGCTAATTTGATCAGTGGAAAACAGTATCTCATTACTGGTTGGGATAGGCACTTTCTTAAATCAAAGCGAGAATGCTTCTTCATGTATTTATTGGCCATTTGTGTTTCCTCCGTTGGGAACTGGGCAATGAGTGTTAAGTCATTTCTCCTAAGCTGACTTCATTTTCTTTGTTTTCCTCCTTTGAAAGACTATTTTCTCCTACTAAGGATATTAAGGCAACATTTGAATTATAAATTTGCTCATGCTTCATCATTCCTTTTCAAAATTGCTGTTTATTAACAGACTAAGAGTTTTAGACAGTTAAATCAATCAAGCTTTTGAGTTTTGTATTTTTTTTCCTGTTGTGGAACAATCTTTTGTACACTGTGAAGATGTGTCACTCTGGTTGGTTTAATAAAAAGCTGGACAGCCAGTTTTTAGAATGGTAATACAAATTTTGACAAAAAAAGGATTTAGGTATAAAACTTTGGACTAAGATAGGATAAATAATATAGAACTTTCTCCAAATTTGTCAAATACAAATGGACTGGACATTGTAAATGTAATTCTTATCTGATAATTGTTCTTAATGTATATAGTTTTACTGTGTTAGAGTTAAAACCTTTCCTTTTTATTTAGACAAAAGGGGGAAATGTTGTGGAATAATCTTTTTGCAAACAGTGAAGATGTATCACTGTGGTTGGTTTAATAAAAAGCTGAACAGCAAATAACTAGGTAGGATTTTTTTTTTCTTTTTTCTTTTTGTTTTTCGAGACAGGGTTTCTCTGTGTAGCTTTGGAGCCTTTCCTGGAACTCACTTGGTAGTCCAGGCTGGCCTCAAACTCACAGAGATCCACCTGGCTCTGCCTCCCGAGTGCTGGGATTAAAGGCGTTCGCCACCACCGCCCAGCTAGGTAGGATTTTTGTGGCAGAGAGAACATGGGAAGAAGAATGTGGGGTTGCCAGCCAGATGCAGAGAAAGCAGATGTACAGGAGGAGAGCTAACAGCCACAAGCCACATGGCAGGATGTAAACTAATAAAAATGGGTTAATTTAAGTTATAAGAACTAGGTAGAAACAGCCTAAGCTATTGGCCGAACTTTCATAATTTATAATAAGTCTCTGTGTCGTGATTTGGGAGCTGGCTGGTGGGACAGAAAAATCTACCTACAATTTTCCTTCTAAAATTAGAAACTTAAACTGTTCAAACTTTCAGATTTAAACATTTTAAAAGTTTTATTTCTATTTTATGTGTATGGATGTTCCTCATGTGTGTATATCCATGCAACAATCCTGAAGAGGACAGAGAAGGTATCAGATCCCCTAGAGTTATAGATGGTTATGATCTGCCACATTGGGGCTAGAATCCAAACCTCAGTCCTCTGGAAGAACAATGAGTGCTCTTAACCACTGAGCCATTAATTAAATTGATTTCCATTCATTTAAAAGCCAAGGCATAGACACGGTACAAAAGATGTAGAAAACGAGCTGACAGTGCAGGGCAGAGCCCCATAAGCCCTGTTAGCCCTGTTCCTCAACCCCAGTTCCTCCCCAGTGGAGACGTGTTCCCCGGTGCCTTGTATTTTACAATGGCATCTCAGCAACTCAGAAACCATTCACCTTCTTTGTGTGTGAATCCTTTCACTGCATTTCAAATGTAATTTTTAATTTTAATTTTATGTGTGTGAATGTTCTGCCTGCATGTATGTCTGCGCAGCATTTCTATGCCTGGTACTCATGGAGGCGAGAGGAGGGCGCTGCATGGGTTCTCTGGAACTAGAGTCATGCATGGTTGTGGGCTACCCCAAGGGTACTGGGAACTGAACCCGGGTCTTCAGAAAAGGCAGCCAGTGCTCTCAACTTGGCTCCATGCCCCACAGATGACGAAATGTACATAGACAGACTGTCAGAATTATAGGATAGTGGATTAAGTTTGGTGGATATAAAATCACTAAAAAAAAAATTGTATTAAGGGTCGGTGAGACGGCTAAGCGGGAAAGCACTTACTGACCTAATGATCTGAGTTCATCCCTGGACTCATGAGAAAGTGGAAGGGGAGAATGGATTACAAAAAGTTGTCCTCTGACTTTCACACATATGCTCACGCCTACCACATCCGTCATACATACAACAAGAACAAATAAAGCAATCGTGTGGCATTCACCTGAAAAAAGTAGAAAAGACTTTTTTTAAAAAAAAGAATGTCATCTTTAGCCCTACCTAAGAATATCGAATGCCTCCACACTTAGAGAAAGATGCACATTACTTGACTAGTGCTCTAGGAGGCTCTGTTCCCAGCACCCATGGGCAGCCTACAACCATTCATAGCTCCAGGTCCAGAGAATCCAGTGCCCTCCTCTTGCCACCATGACCACCAGGCATGAAGGTGTCGCACAGACATACATGCAGGAGAGAAAAAAATAGGAGAATAAAACCGCACAGTTTTGTACAAAAGGTATTAAAGAAGCCTGGAATAAGTGGATGGTAATGCCGTATCTCCAGAAATGAAAGATACGCACTGTCATTGTGGTACTCTCTTTTTTCTTTTTTTAGGTTAGTTTATAGGTACAAAGAATTTCCAATCAGCATTTTCTCAGAATCCTTTACGAAACATGAGTATCTAAACATAAAACTCTTAGAGAGTAAGACCAACCTAGAGCAGATTTGGGGTACACTTGTCTTACCAGGCCTACACAGTACGGGACAAGCTGCATTCTGGAATGCTAGATGTACAGCATGCTTAAGTGACAAAGAATCAGTGTAAGAACCGGAAAGAACATTAAAGCCCTTTGAAAGAAAAAAAGAAAACAAGCCAGCTGTGGTGCCGCACACCTGTAAGCCTAGAACCTGAGAGGCTGGGACAACAGGATCTAGTTCAAGTCTACTTGAACTCCACAGACAGTGCTCGGCCAGCCTTACTCTGTAGAGTAGGACCCTGTCTCAATACCCCTCCCTACAACAAAGGAGAAAGAGAAAGTAGATAACTAGAAACAGCACTTTACTATACAAACCTGAGTGGTAAATACCACATGAGCACATGAAAAATAGTTGCCCTCACTAGTAATGAGCTACCAATCTAATTAGCATTTGCATACTGCTTCACTAGACTTATTTAGATCAAAACTAAGTTCTAACATCTGACAGGTGCAGGAACTGATGAAGGAAGCAGCCAGAGCCTTCACACACCCTTCACATTAGAAAGCGATTTGGTGCATATTATAATACCGGAAGTTCAAGAATCTCTAAATCCAGTCGTTTTACTTTATACTGAGAACCTGTGAAGCGCATATTTGCCAAAATAATCAATGACAAGAATGTTTCCTGTAGCACTATTTAAGTAGTGAAAGTCGATCAAAAATGAGAATGGATAAATAGTGGTATGTTCATATAATGGAATATTACATCCACTAAGTGAGTGAAACTACATGTATCAAGCTAGATAAATTAAAAATAGTATCAAAGCTATGATAGCATTTATATGAAGTTTAAAACCTTTTCTAGTTTTTTATACTTTTTATATACTTCTAAGGTTCTCAGTATAAAGAAAAACAACTGGTTTTAGAGATCTGTGCATTTCAGATATTATGATACACACCAAATAACTTGAAAAATTTTCTAGTTTTTAAGCATTATATAAAAGTGTAATATAATAACTTACATAAAAGTTATTTTCTACTAATAATTTTTAAGTCATGCATTTCTAATATAGAAGTTAAACAACCCATGACTGAATGCCATAGTCCAGCTACAGGTTAACTTAAGGGTCTAAGGGAGGGCAATTGTACTGGAAAGAAATATGCAAGCATTTCTATTGTGCCAAGTTTCCTTCCTTCCTTCCTTCCTTCCTTCCTTCCTTCCTTCCTTCCTTCCTTCCTTCCTTCCTTCCTTCC
>CABHPR010091536.1:15980-26236 GCA_902168415.1 Peromyscus melanophrys
TCCTTCCTTCCTTCCTTCCTTCCTTCCTTCCTTCCTTCCTTCCTTCCCTTCTTCTTTCTTTCTCTTTCTTTATGCCTTTATTGTTATATCTTTTTAAAAATACAATATTTTATCAACTCTTTTAGAATTTCATATAATGTATTTTGACCATATTCACTTCCTATTTTTCCCTCAATTCCTGCCAGATCCATTCTCACCTCTTCACCAGCTTCCAACTTTGTGTACTCATTTTTTGTCTTTTTAATAACTTCATATTGAAGGCTGGAAAGTTGGCTCAGTGGTTAAGAGCACTTGTTTCTATTGCAGAGGACCCAATATCAATTCCCAGTACTCATACGGTGGCTCACAACCCTCTATAATTGGGTCTTAGGGATTCAATGCCTTCTTCTTTTTTATTTTTTTATTTTATTTATTTATTTATTTTATTTTTATTTTTTTGCTTTTTGAGACAGGGTTTCTCTGTGTAGTTTTGATGCCTGTCCTAGATCTCCCTCTGTAGACCAGGTTGGCCTCAAACTCACAGAGATCCACCTGGCTCTGCCTCCCGAGTGCTGGGATTAAAGACGTGCACCACCATTGCCCTGCCCAATGCCTTCTTCTTACCTCTGAAGTCACCAGGCATGTATGTGTTATACATACATGCAGACAACACACTCACACACATAAAAAATAAAATAAATAAATGTTAAAAAAAAAACATTGAGACAAATTTATGCTGTCAATGTACTCAAAGGTATGGGGACATCCACTGGAGCACGCATGGTTGACCTACCAAGGGTCACACTCTTAAAGAAAAACTGACTCCCCCTCTCCCCGAAGCCAATAACTGCCAATGGCTCCTCAGCTAGGGGCAGGGGCTTATAAACTCCACCCTCCTTCATGCTGGAATGTTGACTGGCTTGATCTTGCACAGGTCTTGGGCAGCAACCACAGCTGCTGTGAATTCATGAGTTCAGGAGCCTGTCATGTCCACAAGACACTGTTTTGCTCTCAATCTTCCTGACCTTTAGGTCTTACAATCATCCCTCTTCTCTTCCTGAGCTCTGTGGAGTATGGGGTGGGATGATACAGAGGTACCATTTTGTAGGTGTCTAATATTTTAGATGAAGTAACACTATTTGCCCAATTTGTTTCACTGTTTTAAAATATCCAAGAGAACTGGAAGGTGGGTTGGGCATGGAGTAAGAGTGTCCTGAAAAGTAGATGATTGGATAAAGAGATGATCTCACTTGAAGTTATCTGGAAGAAAGCTAAGTTAATAAGAAAGAGAACTATTGATAGTCCAGAAAGGATTTGGAATAAAAAGACAAAATTAAACGCATGTTTGGGAACTTAGTGAGAAATTCCAGTGAGGAGTTCAAAGCAAAGCAGGAAGCAAAATGTTTAACACCAATGTGCTGATAGGTGGGGAAAGTGGCCACGAACTGGGGACTGGAATCCAGTCAGGACTGATTGTTTTGCGAGTAACTCTGGGGGAAGAACTGGAGGCTTGCCTGACAAATGTTCTGATTCTACAAAGCTTAGAGTGATAACTAAATGTATTTGACAGAATCATGATGTCTAAGGGACAGGATTTCTCAGCACAAGGATCTAAACACAAGAATGTGCTCGCAGTGGTTTAAATGTAATGTAAGCCATTTAAAAAATGACATGGCTGTAAGATTTGATCCACCCCCAAAGTCTTAGAATGTCCCAGGATAAATGTGGAAAATGTGTGTTATTGCTATTAAAATGGTAGTTTAGAAGCCGAGCACTTTATCTGATGAACATTAGCAATGGCTCTGGGCAACTGGCCCAAGTACAAAAACAATGATAAATTGCAATAATAAATTAAGATGATCCCAAGCAGGGGATCCAGAGTGTTGAGAATGTGGGCAGTGCTTGGAGCTACAATGAAGTATTCTCTGAGAACTTGGATACAAGATTTCTCTTTGAAAATTGTTGTGGAATACTAGTTTAAGATGTGGTACATTCATTTATGTTGTGGAATATTTGTTTAATGATGTAAAGATGTGTTGCATTCTTTTATGTTTGCATTTGTTTAACTCTGTGAAGCTGTGTTACTTTGCCTGCTGAAAACACCGGATTGGTCCAATAAAGGGCTGAACGGCCAACAGCTAGGCAGGAGAGAGGACAGATGCGGCTGCCAGGCAGAGAGAATAAATAGGAGGAGAATAAATAGGAGGAGAAATCTAGGAAAAAGAGCAAGAGGAGCGAGGAGTGAGGAGCGAGAAAAGGAGAAGGAGAGGAAGATGCCAGGGCCCAGCCACCCAGCCATACAGCCAGCCATGGAGTAAAAAGGAAAGATATATAGAATAAAGAAAGGTAAAAAGCCCAGAGGCAAAAACGTAGTTAAAGAGAAATGAGATAATTTAAGTTGAAAAGCTGGCTAAAAACAAGCCAAGTTAAGGCCCGGCATTCATAAGTAAGAGTAAGTCGCCATATATTTATTTGGGAGCTGGGTGTCAGACCCCCAGAGAGTTAAAAACAGAAACAAAAACAAACAAACAAAAAACCCCCTAACTATAGAGAGTGAAATCAATGAATTCTACTTATATGAATGGGATTAGCCAGCTCAGGGCCTCAACAGAAACAGTCTGTAAGAGATGGCACAGGTGAGTTGGAACTGAGGCTTGACTACGACATCAATAGGGAGGGTGGAATATAATCAATAACAATATTCCCTCTCCAAAAGTCAGAGCAGAGACTTGGTCAGAACAACAGGAGACATAAACATTCCGATACATATGAGTTGCCATTTTTATTATAAATAGATAAATTATTGTTGTAACTTACATCAAGATTGTATTTATATAATCACCATTTGTATAGCTTTCCCCACCTACTGACAAATTGCATTTTGCTGACCACAGATTTAAGGGTTTTATGCAGGATGTCACGAGGTACAATCTTTCCCTGACATAGACACCTTCCTTATCATGGAAAACCCACAGATATTAAAAAATATTTAGCTGGAAAGAGAAGCCATAGGTGAGACCTGACAATTGTTTTTCAAAGGTTTGACGTTTTTCTCTTAGGAACTGAGGCTGGATCTTAATGGCTGAAAACAGAGACTAGAACAAAAAATGAGTAAAATCTTTGAGCAGCAAGATTTCTTCTGGGTAAGAGGAGGATGTGGTATGTCTTAGTTTCTTTTCCTGTTGCTGTGATTGACACTCTGACAAAAGCAACTTGGGGGAGAGAGGGTTTATTTGGGTCTACAATTCTAGGCTACTGTTTATCATGGCTGAGAAGTTCTGGTGGAAGGAACTTGAGGCAGCTTGGTCTAGTTGTATCCAAAGTTAGGAAGCAGAAAACAATGAATGTTTGTGCTCTGCGAGCTTTCTCCTTTTTAGAAGTCCAGAACCCAAGCCCAGGGAATGGTGACAACCATTATTAGGGTGGTTCTTTCCCACGTCAATTAATATAATCAGGGCAATTCCTCACAGACATGCTCAAAGATGTTAAACCCAATCTAAATGATTCACATGTGTGCTTGGAGATTTGTCTCCTAGATGATTTTAGATGCTGTCAAGATGATAATCAACACTAGTCATCACACACAGTAGCTTTTAACTTCCAACAGTTGTTGGAAGAGCTGTGTCTTGGTCAAGATTCTTTTTTTCTTTCCTTCAAGACAGGGTTTCTCTGTATAGTCCTGGCTATTCTGGAACTCACTCTGTAGACCAGGCTGGCCTCGAACTCAGAGATCCACCTGCCTTTGCACCTGACCCCACTGCCCAGTGCTGGGATCAAAGGCGTGGGCCACCACTACCCAGCAAGATTCTTGAATCGTAAGCAACAGTAGATGTCCAGACAAGCATAAAATGATGATGATGACAATGCTGCTGGTGGTGGTGGTAATAGATGGTGCACAGACTTGAAGGCAGGGCTGAAGTACCTGATCTCAGCAGAAAGAGTGGGCAAGACAGACACAGTTTTAGAGAACATAGAAACGAAGTACTATCTCTTCTGGCTACTAACATGATAAATCACTCCCTGCTGATTTCTTTCTCAGAATTCCTGGGAAACTAAATTCTACTTGCTAATCTTAGATGGAGGATCTCACTCTTTCCCATTTTTCTGTTAGTAGCATAGTTGGAGCAATCCACAGTAGGAGCCTTGCTCAAGGCCTCATCAAAGTACCTTGTGATACAGAGCCAATAGTTAACAAAGAGAAATTTAAGAGGGAGAAAAACAAAACACAACTTTCCCAGCCTCACGATTCAGCAAGCAGAAGAGGCCATTTGTCAGGAGTCCAGAGGAAAAGATCGGTGCTGGAGAGAGGTTGGAAAAGGCAATTCAAGAGGAAACTGCTAGTTCTGTTCATGAAGAAGAACTGAGAAGAATTAATTACTATGATCCAGGGTCATCAGGAAAGAGCCAAATTACAAGGAAGACCTGGGCCACATCCTAAGGAATAGAATTAACAGAGCTAATAGGCAGGTCAGCCAGATCGGCACAGCGGACCAATCAGAGAAGGAAAAGGAGGAGCGGCTGGCTTCCACTGCACCCTGGGGCTAGCTGGAGGAAGAGCAGTGAGATGGAAGCTAGCGAAGAAGAGTCTGGAACTGTTGGCTAGGTGAGGTGCTGGTTAGAGGACTTAGTCCCAACCGCCCTCCTAACGACATGTTTGCTGCTGGACTTACACGGCACCTTCACTGAACCAGTGGGGGACACGTCACAGGCCCAGTCCTAAAGTCCTGACATCTGTGAGGCAGGTTGAAAGAAACAAAAGAAAGCACAGGCCACTAGTGACCTCTGGTGGAAACAGCACAGGCTTTCGGGAACTTAGCCTGAGTAGGCTTGTTTTTCCAAGGAAGATAATAGCAATGACCTATTCAGGTGGTTTACTTCTAGAGGAGTGAAGGAGGGCGCTGCTGAAAACAGCACAGGAATACTACCTAGAGAGTGAAAATGCACTAGCAATGCTCCATGTTTTGAGTCAGAATACGTTGATTAATGGTCTGGCAAAAAAAATAGGAACAAGTAAATTGCTGTCGAAGAAGGATGTTAGGGCAATGACCTTATTGGCTAGTGGGGGAATTGGTGCATTAAGAGTGAAGAGCAGGGCACTAGAGAGATGGCTCAGTGGTGAAGAGCACTTGACTGCTCTTCCAGAGGTCCTGAGTTCAATTCCCAGCAGCCACATGGTGGCTCACAACCATCTGTAATGAGATCCAATCCTTCTTCTGGTGTGCATGAAGACAGAGCACTCATACATGAAATACATGACTAAATCTTTAAAAAAGAGAGAGAGTGAGGAGCAAGCGAACATGACGACAGGCATGTGGAGAAAGCCTCCCCGCTTGCCTGAACACATGTCAGTGTCTCAAGTCCCACAACTGCTCCCTCCCAATAGGTGTCTGTGCTAAGTGTGGGCAAACACTATTGAGTCGTGAGGATGTGAATGTGACAGGTGCTTAGCGCTTGAGGTCTTTGAAGCGGGACTAATCTCCAGGAAGGTCCAAGCCCAACCAGGAAGGTCAACGTCAAACCACACTGGATGCTGCACATGTCTCTGCTTTGGGATGCGCTTTCAGACTCTATAATGTTAACACGGAGACAAAACAAAGGAAGGGGAGGATCGATTGGGATCTTAAAGGTTTGTGCTCATACTTGGGACTAATCACGGAGTTGAATTAACTGGAGACTGGCGGGTAGAAAATGAAGCAAAGGAAGGGTTTTTACAGAGAGGGAGGCAATGCATAAGTAAACAGAATCAGCATCATCAAGCCCTGGGCAACTGTCATTTCTGGCAGCCGCGCTCTGGCAGTCCGTGTCTCATATTACCAGTGTGCCAGAGGCGTCACCTGCCGCCCTTCATTATTCAGCCGCCACACACCCTGCCTGCCTTGTTTGCTGATGTAGTTGTGCAGCTTGGCAGGTCTGCTTTTCTTAAAGTTGTTACACCCCTCTTCTCTATGACATTTCAAGGATGTAAAAATAGTCCCCAAAGAATCCATTTGTGAGATTTCCAACATTCAGGTTTCCGTGAGGGGGGCGAAAGCTGGCCTAAGATAATGGCTTGTTCAGTTTTATTTTTCTAAGACACCAATTAAACCACACATTACAGATATCACTGGCCTTTCCTCGTTCCCTTTGCTGGGAGGTATATAATCTTTGGCTCCGAGACTGGCTACTTTAGAGGTCTAGTCTACAAACCAGTTTACTTACCAAAGATGAGCTAATGACTTTAATCTGTTCCAAAGCTTCTGTCAGGCTGTCCTCAATCTCAGCGTCATCTAAAGAGAAGAGGTCCCCAGCTCTTGAAAGATCTTTTTGTCCCAAAACCAATCTGAAAAGTTGATGCATGGTGAGTTGGATCAGTTGGCTTTCTGAGGACCCAGGGCCATGCTCAGCTCTCCACCGTCAGCGAGAGAAAACCATGCAGCCATAGGTACACTTCATATTCCACAAAGGGCCATTGTCCTTCAGACTTTGGGGTCTCCTCTGGCAGTCTCTGTAACAAAAACAAATGACACAGTGTGGACAGTGGTATCGTGGCAGATGGCATGAGCTCAGAATGTGTCCTTGATAGCAGGGGCAGGGAGGAGAGGGCAAAGGAGAGGGAGAGAGAGAGAAAGCGGGGAGGAGAATTGGAAGCCCGTACATAGAGTAATTAACTCTTGTTTGGTGGTATCTGAATGAGCTCTTTCTTATTTTTTTTTTTAATCTCAGAAGATTCTTTATTTCAGAAAATATCAGATTTCTCCAGAATTTAATTTGAAGCTTTGAAAGAGCAACACAAGACTCACACACGTTCTCCTGATTTGTCTCTTCTACACCCCCCGCCCCGCCCCGCTTTTCTCCATGAGGCAAGTAAAGAAGAGAAAGAGCAGGGAACAAGTCCAGTGCTTGCTGGATCCCCTGCAAGCAGAGCCCATGGGAATTCAGCACAGTGGAGGCTGAGGGAAATAGAGAGCATAGGAAGTATCTTTTGGAGCCACTGTTCGGGGCTCACCCCACCAGAACCTGACGGAGAGACTAGCTTACTCTCTTGGCTGCACGTCCCAGCTATATGGCAACAGAAATCCCTCCCTCCTTCAGTCTACAGAGTTCTCGCCTCACTTCAGTGCTGGGTACTCTAATCAGATAGCCAGGAGATAAAGGGCTTCATCTCGGTGTGCGGGTTCGGGAGATCTCTCCTGAAACTGAACTTGAGTGCTGACTAAGAACGTGATAGTACTGCAGGGCAGGCTGAACAGGAAGGCCTTTGGGATCAGGTATCCTCCCTCTGTTACTCAGTTGGAATAAGACCATTTCACTTCACTTCTCCACTATGTAACAGAGTTCACAGAGAATAGAGCAAGGGACAAGTTGGATACCTGGTTATTCTCTTCAGTTCCCTTCTGGAGCTAATGGAATTATAGATTGTTTGCAAAAATTAGTAGAGACTTTAGCTGTCATTTGGTGGCCAGTGATGTTTGATGATTTCCTCACGGTCCCTTAGTAGCTGTTGTGGGACTAATCTCCTGTTTTGGGGTGAGCAGACTTTCCACCACAGTTTACAGTGAAGTGGAAACTCTTTCTTCATGAAAGCAATTGATAAGTGTAGCCATTTTCTCAGAGAATAAGAGCCCAGAGTGAGTTACTTAAGAGCAGTGGATGATTCTGACCATCATTTCAGCGTGAATGAGTTCCCCAGAATGAGAGGGAGAAGAAAGAGGACTTTGTGGTCCCTTGGGTACTCTCAGATCTCCCCTGGGAGCTACTGCTGTGGGAGCACCTCCCTATGCTGTATGCAGTCTTAAAGTTCAAGATGCTTATCCTCTGCTTACTGTGGTATCTAGACACAAGTCAAATCTTTCATGGGATATTCAAGCCAATCTATCTGCAGTATTTCAATTATTCATGGGCCCTTTTTAGGGATTTCAAGGGCATTCTAATCTCTTGATGTACTATTTTTATACTATCTTCCAGCGTTAGAAAAATAAGGTTCACTCTGGCCAGGGAAACAGGTAGGCTAACACATCAGATCTTCACCTCTCCATCAGCTACTCCAAATCCAATCCCCCAGTCTCAGTCTCATGCCTAGCTCTACAGCAGACCACCTACCTGCCAACCCCACCCCCAACCCCTGCCTTCTAGCCTTCATCTCCAGTAGACTACACAGATGTTCCCCTCCTAACCTCCCCCCACCAACTCTTTGCTTTTTCCCACCCGCCACTACTCCAGCCAGGGAAGTAGGTAGGCTAGCTGTAGATCTGCACCTCTCCTCTGTTCCTTCGAATCCAGTCCCCTAGCCTTGTCCCCAGCCCTGCAACAGAACACCTGCTTCAGCCCCCCTTCCTCTTTTACCCTCATCTCCAGTAAATCCCATAGATCTTCCCCTCCTAACCTCCCTCCCCAAACTATTTGCTTTGTCCCAACCCCCAACTCCAGCAGGACCCTGGGAAGCCACAGGACACTTTGACTAGGCAAACAAGTAGGCTAACTGCAGATCCTCATCTTTCCCTCTATTTCTCCAAGTCCAATCCCTCAGTCTCACACCCAGCTCAATAGTAGACCTTCTGCTGTGACCTTTCCTCACTGTCTGGCCCCATTCCCAGGAGACAAACTAAACAGATCCTGGTAGAGTTCTCTGGTTTCTTTCCTCCTGTGAACCCCCTCAACCCACCCCAACCCATCCCCATTCTGCAGTGTCAGCTCCCAATACCCAGAAACACATTTTACCTAGAACTCCCAGTTCCTGCACCAATAATAATTATAATAATAATAATTATAAAAATTCCCTACCAGGCAATACACAGCCACTATACTCTCCTAAGAACCAGAGAGGGTAACAAAAACTAACACCCACCCAACAAAGACAAGACCAGATATCAATACCTAGAAATTACAATCTTCCCTATCCATGATGTCCAGACTCCAGTGTAAAAATATAATCAATAATAGTCAGGACAGCATGTCTCCACTAGAGCCCAGCAATCCTGTCAGAGCAGGTTCTGAATATCCAACATAGCTGAAACACAGGAAAAATACCTTAAAACAGGCTTTATGAATATTATAGAGATATTTGAAGAGAAAATTAATAGGTCCCTTAAAGAAATATATGAAAACACAAACATTTGAAAGAAAATGAATAAAACAATTCAAGACCTGAAAGTGGAACTGAATCAATAAAGAAAACCCAAACTGAGGGAAATCTGGAAATGAAAAATTTAGGAATCAAACAGAAACCACAGAGGCAAGCTTTACCAGCATAATAAAAGAGATGGGAGAGAGAATATTAGGCATCGAAGACATAATAGAATAAATGGATACCTTGGCCAAAGAAAATATTAGATCTAAAAAACTCCTGGCACAAAACATCCATGAAATCCAGGACTCTATGAAAAGACCAAATCTAAGAATAACAGGACTAGAAGAAGGAAAAGAAACCCAGGGCAAAGTCACAGAAAATATATTCAACAAAATCATAGAAAAAAATTTCCCTAACTTAAAGAAGGAGAGGCCTATCAATATACAAGAAGATTACAGAACACCCAATAGACTGGACCAGGAAAGATAACCCAAACACTAAACATATGGAAAAAAGAAAGAATATTAATAGCAACAAGAGAAAAAGACCAAGTAACATTATGATGACTTTTTTGTTGTCAACTTAACTAAATCTATACTTAACTAAACCCCCCAAAATGACTGGGCACATATGTGAGGGATTTTTGCTTAATTAAAGCATTTGAAGCCGGGCGGTGGTGGCGCACGCCTTTAATCCCAGCACTCAGGAGGCAGAGGCAGGCGGATCTTTGTGAGTCAGAGGCCAGCCTGGTCTACAGAGCAAGATCCAGGAAAGGCGCAAAGCTATACAGAGAAACCCTGTCTCAAAAAACCAAAAATTAAAAAAAAAATCATTTGAAGTGGGAAGATCCACTTCTAATCTGGATCTTTGAGGTGGGAAGACACATCTTTAACCCAGATATTTTGAGGTGGGAAGACTCACCTCTAATCTGCTGGAAGCCAATATAAAGACATGGAAGAAGGAAGTCTTGCTCTTAGCCCACTTGCTCTTGCTCTCACTAGCAAGTCCATTCTGTCACTGGCACTACAGCCCACTTCTCTGGGACAAGATACTGAAGACCAGCTTACATACTCTGAAGACATCCAGTGGGCTGAACAACTACTGGATTCTTGGACTTTCTGTTCATAGGCAGTCATTACTGTATTAGCTGGACCACAGCCTGTAAGTCATTCTAATAAATCCTATATCTATCTATCTATCTATCTATCTATCTATCTATCTATCTATCTAT
>CABHPR010091537.1:0-26079 GCA_902168415.1 Peromyscus melanophrys
ATCCAAAGTAACATTTTCATCTATGTGGAAGTGATGTAATAAAGTAGAATAATCAGCAATCAACTATATATTTCACAATATAACTTGATGTACTATGGATATGTATATATTATTTGAAGTTCCATACATCTTCATGTCCTCATCAGTTATCCATTTGGCATAATATATTGAAGTATTGCCTTCTAAGGAAATCATCCAGAGATGCTACGTAATGTAATGGCAATGAGATTTATTTTTTAAAAAATTCTGTTGTATGTTTGTGTAACTATGGGGTTTTTTAGACCATGACAGATGTGTGGAGAAAAGACAACTTTGTGGTTTTGTTCAACTTCATATGGCAATCAAGATGAGATTACAGCCTTGCACGAAACAGACATTTCCAACAGAGCTGTCTCATTGATGCTCAAATAAGATTAGTTGAAACATTACATCAGTAAAATATTGTCTTTTTGGATTGTAGAAGTATTTTCATTGAAGCATAATGAAAAACAGGAGAAACTGAATAATAAATCCTATTTCCAAATGAAGATGATATACTGCTATCTCTTGTTTTCTTTTTCCTTTTGTGTATGGAATGTGTTAGTTTATTATGAGGACTTAACACTAGTTCATAACACTTTCTCAGAACCACAAATGAATGCCAGAGAATAGTTTCCATGAGTGAAGTTGGTTGCTGCTAAGCCTCATGATCTGAGTTCAACCTCTAAGAAACCGATTTCACTCCTACAAATTTTTCTCTTATATCTACACTTATGTTGTGGCATATGCACACTCCCACACTAGCACATACATAAATAATTTTAAAACCCAAATTAGTGTTATTGAGGTCACTTGCAGCCGAATGATTCCCCTGCTTTCATTTCTAGAACTTACATAGGATACATAGATAATAGACACCAAAAGTTGTCCTCTTATTGCCGTATACACATTTTTGTATATTATTAAAAGGACCAGCCTTAATAATATATTTCCCAGGGGCTCAGAAGAGAAAGTACGAATGGTGAGAACTATTTTCGGGAAATGAATCTAAGTACACCATCCTCTTTGTCCGTCTACTTTATTACCCTGAGATAAAATCCTATATGCACAGCTTCAGTTCTGTTCTCTTGCCTAGCCCTATTTTGCCTGATTTCTCTCTATATTTATGTACTGTTCTAAGTTCTATCTTAATTCTCTCATCTTAATTCTGCCTCATCTAGGTCCTTTTGATCTCATTCTTACCCAGCTGGTACTTCCCCATCTGGCTCTTCCTCGTCCTCCATCTTGTCCACATGTTCTCTCTGGTTGAAATCCTTATCCCTTGTGGGGCATTTACCCACCAACTCCACAGCTCCGCAGAGTTTTCTTGAGTGTGAGCAGCAGGAACTATTAGATAGAAGGATTTATTGCAGAGAATATTGTGGAGATAAACAGATAGAAAATAAAGGATAGCCTCGAGAGGTCCTGGAACCTTTTCGAACGGGCCCTGACTGTCTCTGCCTCAGGGTATTTATAGAGACACCAAGGGGTGGAGCAAAAGACCTACCCCCCAGCACAGCCAAGGGCAGACCATCTCAGACACCTGCACTCAGGCCCATGGTCCTAATCATCCTCTCTATGTGGACCTGGTGGGTAAAGCCACGAGGAACCTGAAAACGGGCTCCCACATCCCTCTCAGTTTTCCATCCTCAACTTCTTATACCCCAGTCCTCTCAAGTCTCTGAGGTGTTCAGTTATAATTGCAAGCAATAGTGATCCTCTGCCAGAGCAAGGTCATCAGGCTTGAATTCTTACAGGGTCATAAAGGCAGGTAAGAATTTTCCTCAGGCAGTGACCATCAGGCTTTCTTTTACAACCCAAAATGGGAGCGATAGAAGAGGTCAACTGAGTGCTAATGACTAGTTAGTATATTAAAAAGGGGATCTATGTGCTCAATCTACATTCCTAGAAGTGGTTAGGTAAGAAGTTAGGGATCTATTTGTAAGGTTGTATAAGAAAGGAGGGTCTCACCCTAAATTGCACAAGAAATAAAGCTATCCTCCTGACCTAGGAGACAGGTGTTGTTTCATTTGGCCTTGGATGCTTGATAGGTACTTTAGGTAAATATGCTGTTAGGAGTTCTTGGGAGCACACAAGAAAATCATTTTAGGAACCAGCTAATATATATACAAAAGCCAAAATATCACCAAGACTTTTTTTGGGGAGGGGGGAGGTTGGTTTTTCAAGACAGGGTTTCTCTGTAGCTTTATGCCTTTTCTGGAACTCACTCTGTAGACCAGGCTGGCCTTGAACTCACAGAGATCTGCCTGCCTCTGCCTCACGAGTGCTGGGATTAAAGGCATGCACCACCACCGCCCAGCTTTACCAAGACTTCTTAAGCCATGGCTTGAACTTCAGAAAAGTCCTTGGCTTTTCCAAGTAGTAGCTTTTGTGATTGATAGTAGCTGAATTCCATTATGTTCTCCTGTGGCTAGCAGCAGCACATCATGGCAAAGGTATGTACACACAAACAGTTCAAACATGTTTTACATGGATGTAAGTAACAAAGCAAAACAAAATTACCTAGTTATTGAGAACAAATGAAAAAGGTTTTCAGTTTTCATTATTAATTATAGAATTTCAAGAAGTATTACTGTTCATCAAAAACTGATGGTTCTTTTTTAAATCTCATTTAATCGTTAAATTCTCTGATCCAAAGATAGGTCATTTTAAAAACATTCCTCAGTTGAGCTTAGAGTTGGATGCCTGTAATCCCAGTATTTGGGAGATAGTCTGCTTCCCTGATGCCTGCAAAACCTTCAGTTAGGAGCCCGGAATTGTGCTGACTCCAGATGACATCCAGGTTCTCAGGAAATCCTGAGACTTAAACAGAAGTCACTCCAAGGGTAGGGCACTCAGGAAATTACCAAGAGCTGTGGAGTATGAAGAAATTGTTAGGGAGGGAGCTTTGGGTGTAAGAACCAAAAGAGCAAATGTTCAGAGAGCAATGCTTGAGGAGTACCTGGGGACAACGCTGACTCCTACTGTGCTCTCTATATCCACTCATCTCTGGTGGATTAGCCATGTCCAGGTCTTCCATTCTTTCCTTTTTTGGCAACTACATGTACCTATCAATGACAATACCCTGTAGCCCCCATTTGGACTTTAAGACTCCTCAGTTCCTAAACTGATATTCCTGTAACATGCCTGCATGGTAAAAATAAGGATAGTCTAGAGAGAGATTTATATCATTTCCTTTGCTAACACCTAGCAAAATAGTGGAACCCATGATATTCCAATTTCACTGGGAATCTCGTGGTGGAAAAAGACTTAAGTTTTCAGGATGAGAATGTCTCTACTGAAGAAACATTTACTCCTTATCTGACCACATAGCAAGAGACACACAAGTTGAAAATTGGGGAGGGTTTTAGAGATGGGGAAAATTAATTACATAGCTTTATTAGATTACTTATTTTTGCTTATCTTTTGCCTTCTATCTAAACCTCTTAGGACTCCAAGGATTAGTTACCTTATAATTCCATCACTGTCCCAAATTAGTAAAATTGAATAAATATCATGTTTTCAGTGTTCATTACTAATGTGCTTTCTTTTTCTTTCCAAATCTTCTTTCTTTCTCCCTTCCTATCTATCTATCTTCCTTTTTTTGTTTTAAAAAATAGTCTTACTATGAATCCCTGGTTGACCTGGAACTCACTCTAAACATTAATTTGTCATAAAACATCAGATCTGCTCACCTTGCTTTCAAAGTGCCTGCATTATAGGTAGGCATGTCACAACTGAATAACTTCATTCATTTAAATGGCATAATAAGGATGAGAGCCTGAGCCTGGCTGGCTAGAATACCAAGAACACTGTCTGTATTAGATAGTTATAGTTATATATAGTTAGTTGAAGATTAGATAGTTACAGTTTTTCTTGTTAAGAATTTCAGAAAAGAAACTCTCTAAAGAGGTGTAAATTGTATAAATTTAAAAGACATTATAAGATAGTTTTCTGTTGGTAATACAAGATAGGATAGAAAGTGAATCAAGTACACTTTGGACTTACCAAAATAGGATAGATAATGGAATATTTTCTCTGAGATTGTCAAATATAAATGGACTAGATATTGTTGAGGTATTTATTGCTTGTATATATTGTATATAGTTATTGCACTTATTGTATATAGTTTTTCTTATATTAATTATAACTTTTTTCTTTTTATTAGAATAAAAGGAAAAAATGTGATATTTTAATTGTGTTGAAATGTGATTTTATTTGTATGTTAATAAAGTTTGCCCAGAGATCAGAGGTCACATAGCGAGGTCACATATCGAGCCATAAGCAGAGTCAGGAGGTGGTAGCACACACCCTTTTTTATTTTATAATTTAATTTAATTTTACATATCAGCCACAGATTCCCCTGTCCTCCCTTCTCCACCCTCCCACCCACCCTTCCCCCAACCCACCCCCCATTCCCATCTCCTCCAAGGCAAGGACTCCCCTGAGGATTCAGCTCAGCCTGGTAGATTCAGTTGAGGCAGGTCCAGTCCCCTCCTCCCTTCACCCAGGCTGAGCAAAGTGTCCCAGCATAGGCCCAAGGCTCCAAAAAGCCACCTCATGCACTAAGGACAGGTCCCGGTCCCACTGCCTGGGGGCCTCCCAAACAGTTCAAGCTAATCAACTATTTCACTTATCCAAAGGACTTGATCCAGTTGGGGGCTTCTCAGCTATTGGTTCATAGTTCATGTGTTTCCACTAGTTTGGCTATTTGTCTCTGTGCTTTTTCCAATCATGGGCTCAACAACTCTCACTCATACAATTCCCCCTCTTTCTCGCTGATTGGACTCCCAGAGCTCCACCTGGGGCCTGGTCGTGGGTCTCTGCATCCGCTTCCATCAGTTACTGGATGAGAGTTCTATCATGACAGTTAGGGTGTTTGGCCATCCGATCACCAGAGTAGGTCAGTTTGGGCTGTCTCTCAACCATTGCCAGTAGTCTATTGTGGAGGTATCTTTGTGGATTTCTGGAGACCTCTCTAGCTTCTTCCTATTCCCATGGGGTCTTCATTTATCATGGTCTCTTATTCCTTGTTCTCCCTCTCTGTTCTTGATCCAGCTGGGATCTCCGGCTACCCTAAGCTCTCTTTCCCCTGACCCTTACCCTTCATTATGACCCCTCACGTCCAGTTTGCTCATGTAGCTCTCATCCATTTCTATGTCGTTGGGCTATCCCTGTGTCTTTCTTAGGGTCCTCTTTACTAGGTAGCCTCCCTGGAGTTGTGAGTAGCAGTCTAGTCATCATTTGTTTTACATCTAGTATCCACCTATGAGTGAGTACATACCATGTTTGTCTTTCTGAGTCTGGGTTACCTCACTCAGGATGATTTTTTCTAGATCCATCCATTTGCTGCAAACGTCATGATGTCATTGTTTTTCTCTCATGAGTAGTACTCCATTGTGTATAGGTAACACATTTTATTTATCCATTCTTCAGTTGAAATGCATCTAGGTTGTTTCCAGGTTCTGGCTATTGCAAATAATGCTGATATGAACATAGCTGAGCATGTGTCCTTGTGGTATGATTGAGCATTCCTTGGGAATATGCCCAAGAGTGGTATAGCTGGGTCTTGGTGGAGATTGATTCCCAATTTTCTAAGATATTGATTTCCAAAGTGGCTGTACAAGCTTGCATTTCCACCAGCAGTGGAGGAGAGTTCTCCTTGCTCCACATCCTCTCCAGCATAAGCTGTCTTCAGTGTTTTTGATCTTAGCCATTCTGACAGGTGTAAGATGGTATCTCAGAGTCGTTTTGATTTTCATTTCCCTGATGACTAAGGATGTTGAGCGATTCCTTAAATGTCTTTCAGCCATTTGAGCTTCCTCTGTTGAGAATTCTCTGTTTAGCTCTATATCCCATTTCTTAATTGGACTGTTGGGCATTTTGATGTCTAATTTCTTGAGTTCTTTATATATTCCGGATATCAGCCCTCTGTCAGATGTAGGGTTGTTGAAGATCTTTTCCCATTCTGTAGGCTGTCGCTTTGTCTTGTTGACCATGTCCTTTGCTCTACAAAAGCTTCTCAGTTTCAAGAGGTCCCATTGATTAATTGTTTCTCTCACTGTCTGTGCTACTGGTGTTATATTTAGGAAGTGATCTCCTATGCCAATGCGTTCAAGACTACTTCCTACCTTCTCTTCTATCAGGTTCAGAGTACCTGGATTTATGCTGAGGTCTTTGATCCACTTGGACTTAAGTTTTGTGCATGGTGACAGATATGGATCTATTTGCAGCCTTCTACATGTTGACATCCAGTTATGCCAGCACCATTTGTTGAAGATGCTTTCTGTTTTTCATTGTACAGTTTTGGCTTTTTTGTCAAAAATTATATGTTCACAGGTATGTGGATTAATATCCGGGTCTTTAATTCGATTCCATTGGTCCACATGTCGTTTTGATGCCAGTATCAAGTTGTTTTTATTACTGTAGCTCTATAGTAGAGCTTGAAGTCAGGGATCGTGATGCTTCCAGAGGCTGTTTTATTGTACAGGATTCTTTTGGCTATCCTGCGTTTTTTGTTTTTCCATATGAAGTTGAGTATTGTTCTTTCCAAGTCTGTGAAGAATTGTGTTGGGATTTTGATGGGAATTGCACTGAATCTGTAGATTGCTTTTGGTAAGATTGCCGTTTTTACTATGTTAATCCTGCCTATCCATGAGCATGGGAGATCTTTCCATTTTATGACATCTTCTTCAATTTCTTTTTCAGGGACTTAAAGTTCTTGTCATATAGGTCTTTTACTTGCTTAGTTAGAGTTACCCCAAGGTATTTTATATCATTTGTGGCTATTGTAAAGGGTGATGTATCTCAGATATCCTTCTCAGCCTGTTTGTCAATTGTATATAGGAGGGCTACTGATTTTTTTTTAGTTAATCTTGTATCCTGCTACATTGCTGAAGGTGTTTATAAGCTGTATGAGTTCCTTGGTCGAATTTTTGGGGTCACTCATGTATACTATCATGTCATCTACAAATAGCGAAAGCTTGACATCTTCCTTTCCAATGAGTATCCGCTTGATCTCTTTATGCTGTCTTATTGCTCTGGCTAGGACTTCAAGTACTATATTGAATAAGTATGGTGAGAGTGGACAGCCTTCCTTTGTTCCTGATTTTAGTGGAATCGCTTTGAGTTTCTCTCCATTTAATTGGATTTGGCTTTTGGCTTGCTGTAAACTGCCTTTATTATGTTTAGGTATGTTTCCTGTATTCCTGATCTCTCCAAGACCTTTATCATGAAGGGGTGTTGGATTTTGTCAAATGCCTTTTCAGCATCTAGTGAGATGATCATGTGTTTTTTTTCTTTCAGTTTGTTTATATGGTGTATTACATTGAAGGACTTTGGTATGTTGAACCACCCTTGCATCCCTGGGATGAAGCCTACTTGATCATGGTGGATAATTGTTTTGATGTGTTCTTGGAATCTGTTTGCAAGTATTTTATTGAATATTTTTGCATCAATGTTCATGAGGGAGATTGGTCTGTAGTTCTCTTTCTTTGTTGCATCTTTGTTTGGCTTAGGAATTAGGGTAATTGTAGCCTCATAGAAAGAGTTTGGTAACGTTTCTTCTGTTTCTATTGTGTGAACAATTTAAAGAGTATTGGTATTGATTCTTCTTTGAAGATCTGGTAGAATTCTGCACTGAAATCATCTGGTCTTGGCCATTTTTTGGTTGGGAGACTTTTAATGACTGATTCTATTTCCTTAGGGGTTATTGGACTATTTAAATAGTTTATCTGGTCTTGATTTAACTTAGGTATGTGGTACCTATTCAGAAAATTATCTACTTCTTTTAGATTTTCCAGTTTTGTGGAGCAGAGATTTTTGAAGTATGACCTGATGATTTTCTGGATTTCCTCAGTGTTAGTTGTTATGTCTCTCTTTTCATTTCTGATTTTGTTAATTTGGATATTCTCTCTCTGCCTTTTGGTTAGTTTGGATAAGGGCTTGTCTATTTGGTTGATTTTCTCAAAGAATCAACTCTGTGTTTCATTGATTCCTTGTATTGTTCTCTTTGTTTCTATTTTATTGATTTCAGCTCTCAATTTGAGTATTTCTAGGCATCTATTCTTCCTGGGTGACTTTGGTTCTTCTTGTTCTAGAACTTTCAGGTGTGCTTTTAAATCACTAGTGTGATATTTCTCCAACTTCTTTATGTGGGCATTTAGTGCTATGAATTTCCCTTTTAGCACTGCTTTCATAGTGTTCCATAAGTCTGGGTATGTGGTATATTCATTTTCATTGATCTCTTGTCTTTAATTTCTTTCTTTATTTCTTCCTTAACCCATTGGTGATTCAGTTGAGCATTATTCAATTTACATGAGATTGTAGGCTTTCTGTAATTTTTGTTGTTGTTGAAATCTAACTTTAAACCATGGTGGCCTGATAGAACACAGGAGGTTATTCTAATTGTTTTGTATCTGTTGAGATTTGCTTTGTGGCCATGTATGTAGTCGATTTTAGAGAACTTCCATGGGGTGCTGAGAAGAAGATATATTCTTTTTTGTTAGGATGGAATCTTCTGTAGATATTGATTAAGTCCATTTGAGTCATAACATCAGTTAAGCCCTTTATTTCTCTGTTAAGTATCAATTTGGCAGATTTGTCCAGTGGTGAGAGTGTGGTGTTGAAGTCTCCTATTATTAATGTGTGGGGTTTTATATGTGATTTAAGCTTTAGTAATGTTTATTTTACATATGTGGATGCCCTTGTGTTTGGGGCATAAATGTTGAGAATTGAAACTTCATCTTGGTGGATTTTTCCTGTGATGAGTATGTAATGCCCTTCTTGGTCTCTTTTGATTGATTTTAGTTTGAAGTCTATTTTGCTGGATATTAGGATGGCTACACCAGTTTGCTTCTTAAGACCATTTGATTGGAAAGACTTTCCCCAGCCTTTTATTCTTAGGTAGTGTCTATCTTTGAATTTGAGGTGTGTTTCTTGTATGCAGCAGAAAGATGGGTCCTGCTTTCATATCCATTCTGTTAGCCTGTGTCTTTTTATAGGTGAATTAAGTCCATTGATATTAAGGGATATTAATGACCAGTGATTGTTCTTTCCTGTTATTTTTTTGGTGGTAGTGTGTGTGTGCTTGTCTTCTTTGGGGTTTACTGCTGTGGTGTTATCTATTGCCTGTGTTTTCATGGGTGTATCTGACTTCCTTAGGTTGGAATTTTCCTTATAGTGCTTTCTGTAGGGTTGTGTTTGTGGATAAGTATTGTTTAAATCTGGCTTTGTCTTAGAATGTCTTGTTCACTCCGTCTATAATGATTGAAAGTTTTGCTGGTATATTAGCCTAGCCTGGCATTCATGGTCCTCTTAGTGTCTGCATTACATCTGTCCAGGTCCTTCTGGCTTTCAAAGTCTCCATTGAGAAATCGGGTGTTATTCTGATGGGTTTGCCTTTATAAGTCACTTGGCCTTTTTCCTTTGCTGCTCTTAACATTCTTCAATATTCTGTACCTTTAGTTGTTTAATTAGTATGTGGCAAGGGGACTTTTTTTTTGGGGGGGGTCTAGTCTGTTTGGTGTTCTATAGGCTTCTTGTATCTTCATAGGCATTTCCTTCTTTAAGTTGGGAAAGTTTTCTTCTATTATCTTGTTGAATATATTTTCTGTGCCTTTGAGTTGGTATTTTTCTCCTTCCTCTATCCCTATTATTCATATGTTTGGTCTTTTCATGGTGTCCCAGATTTCTTGGTCATTTGGTGTTATAATTTTTTTTGGCGTTGGTATTTTCTTTGACTGACAAATCCATTTCCTCTATTGTATCCTCTACGCCAAAGATCCTCTCTTCCATCTCTTGCATTCTGTTGGTTATACTTGCATCTGTGTTTCCTGTTCATTTACTCAGATTTTCTATTTCCAGCATTCCCTCTGTTTGTGTCTTCTTCATTTTTTCTATTTCCCTTTTCAGGACTTGGACTGTTTCCCTCACCTGTTTTATTGCTTTTTCATGGTTTTCTTTAAGGGCTTTATTGTTTTCTTCTGCTTTATTTGTCCTTTCCTCTAGTTTTTTATAGAGTTCTTCCCATTTTGGGTTTGACTTTTCATTTTCTTTATTGATTTCCTCCACTTTTTTTGTTTATCTTTTCCTCAATTTCATTTTTGATTTTTTCTTTAAAGGCCTCTAGCAACTTCATGATGCTATTCTTAAAGTCGCTTTCTTCTGCTTCTTCCACTTTGTGATGTTCAGGTCTTGCTGTTGGAGGAGGGCTGGGTTCTGGTGATGCTGTATTGCTCTTTACATTGTTTTATGTACTTCTGCCTTGACGTCTGCCCATCTCCTCATGGATTCATTTTTGGTCTTATCAGGGTTCTTGGTCCAGTCAAAGCTGACAGATTCGGTGTTTCAGGAAGCCTCTCTTGGTCCAATGAGAGGTGGCAGATTCTGCTTCTCAGAAAGCCACTCTTGGTCTAATCAGGGCTGGCAGATTCCCTGTGTCCTGAGTTTACTCTTGGTCCAATGATGGCTCTTTGTCCAATGAGAGCTCTCTCTTTCTCTGGGACAGGTGGGAGCTCTCAGGGCTAGATGGGAGCTCTCTGGGTCAGATGGGAGCTCTCTGGGTGTGATGGGAGCTCTGCATCAGATGAGAGTTGGGGGCTGGTCTCTAAGTCTCAGGAAGTCACGGGAGTCTTGGGTGGATGGGTGTGGGGGCAGGGCATGTAGATTGCAGGGTCCACTGGGAGGTCTTGAAAAAGGGGAACCTTCCTGAGGAAGCCCTGCCCACTGGCTGGCAACTGGGGCCAAGTTGGGAAGGTCTTACCTGGCAGCGGCTGGAGCCCAGGGATGGTACCTAAGGGCGGGCCTCCCTAGGTATGACCTCAGACACTCACCTCTGGTCCTGATGGGAGCTCTGGGCCAGATGGGAACTGGGGGCTCATCTCCAATTCTCAGGAAGTTGGTGTGTGTGTAGGGTCTTGGATGGATTGGTGTGGGGGCAGGGCATGTAGATCGCAGGGTCTGCTGGGAGGTCTTGGAGAAGGGGAACCTTCCTGTGGGAGCCCTGCCTGCTGGCCGACAACTGGGGCCGAGTTGGGCGGCAGCACACGCCCTTAATCCAATCACATGCCAGGCAGAGTCTCTGTGTGGTCAAGGACACAGCCAAGCGTGGTGACACAAGCCTTTAATCCCAGTACCAACCATAGAGACCTGGAGATCTGTATAGACAGGCAGTGATGAGGAAGTCATGTGGCTGGGCTTAGAGCCAATGAGAAGGCAGAACAGAAAGGTAATAAAAACACAAGTCAGGCAGGAAGAAGCTCTCTTTCTGGGGAAGCTACTGCTGATGGTAAGCTAAAGGTAGTCATGGCTATTGCTCTGATCTCTTTGGCTATTACCTCTGTATTTGGCTCTGTGTTTCTTAATTACTAAGACTGTTTAGAATTTTGTTTACAGGCTCTGGTCCTAACTACAGTAACAGAAAAAGGCTCCCATCAAATGCAGCCCCCTGCCTTAAAGTCCACCGTCTTCCAACTATGAGCAATATTGTTTTTCTTTATCATTGATTCTGCAAAAATCATTAAGTGAGAAGGGTAGGATTTTTTTCTTATTCTACAGATAATGAAACCCAGGCTCACATAGATTTGATTTTGAATATGGGTAAGTGTAACTAAATGAAGTTGAAGCCGCCTTGGCCAGGCATGGTGGCACAGACATGTAATCATGGTATTTAGAAAGCAGAAGCAGAAATTTCAGGATTTCAAACACATCCAAGGTGAACGTGGTCAGTTTGTTTTGGGGTAAGACCCTCAGAACCAAAGGAGACTGTTACTGGTTCAGTACAGTGTCCATAGTCTCTCCTACAGCTCCAGAATTTCAGGGCCACAGTTCCAGCAAGTGTCAGCTGAGATATTAACACCCCAGGTTTTCAATTCTTGATATTTCCTGACTAAAGCAGCCTAGGTCACTTTGAGGTCAGACTCTCGATTCTCATAAAAGAGTAGAATTCACCTGTAGGTGAGAGAATTAGCCTCAGGCAGGGATGCACTCTCTAATTGCTTATCCAATGCTGTGTGTTCAGCTCTGAAACCATATACACACAACTAACAGAAACAGACTCAGCAGGTCTTATTAATATATTTGTGCATACATAATCACACATGGTTAAAAAATTAGCAAGGAAGAATTTGTGAAGGAATGGAGAGAGGACATGGAAGTGGGAAAATGATGCAATACATTTTAATAAAAAAAATTTAAAGCAGCTAGAGAGATGGCTTAGAAGAGCACTGGGTGCTTTTACAGAGGATAGAGACTCCATTCCCAGAAATCACCTGGTAGCTATCCATCTCTTGTAACACCAGTTCCAAGGTATCTGATGCCCTCTTTTGGCCTCTGCAGGCATTGCACACAGACACTTGCAGGCAAACAGCTATATCCATAAAATAAAAATAAATCTTAAAAATATAGAATTCTCTATATTTGATTTCACAGCCCTGAGACAGACAGGCAAGGCTAGTTAAAATGAACTCCTTCTGTTCCTGAATGGAAGCAACTATGTGACTCCTCTGAGGCAGCATGCTCAGAGCAAAATTAGCCTTAATCTGAAGTTAGAATAGCTCAGCAGGAAAGTTCATCTAAAAACAGCATCCACAGTACTGATTGTTGACTTTTCCTTGATTTTTTTGTATTTGTGTTCTCTGCCCTTGTATGTGTGAGAATTAAAGACAATGATGCATCTTTTTTAATGTATTGATACATATTTTAAATGTAAATTATAATTTATGATCTAAAAGATAGATTTTTCTCTGTAAGTCCTCATCTGTCTAAGTGGTTAGACATGCAGTCTCCTTTCCCTCTTTAAATTGTTCAAAATGATAACCTGAGTCCTGATCCTAAAAGAGACTTAAGGATGATGTCATATATAGAATGCAAAATCTGTTCTAGTCTGGCTCCTCTTGTAGCCTTAGCCAGAGATGGATACATGCTGTTACTAAATAAATTTTTGTTTATTAATCATTCATTTAAGTATATGGAGTGATTTATTTCTGGGAAGATATTAATTGTAGGACAGCTACACCTCCAGCCATTAAGAAAATGTTTCTGAGACAAGCTCTTTTATGTTGATTCAGGTGACCTTGATCCCAGTCTGTTGCTTCTCAGGGCAACAATTTTACTGTCCTCCTTATTAAACATACTAGATTCTTAAAGGGCTCTACCACCAGTGAGTTTTAAAATTACCCTTTGAGTCATGTAGTCAACTGTCTATTGAAGTAACTGTAAGAGATTTACATGTGAAACATGGCTTCTGCCTTCAGAACAGAATTGGAAAAATAGTTTCTCATGTGCGCTGCAGGGGGATATAGAATAGGCAATCAGCTGCTGGAGTTACCATTATGAAATAGGACCTGATTGTGGCAGGGTAAGTGATTTGTAATTTCCCATCATGTATTGTTTCATGTTATGTGAATGAAGGCAGGCCAGATTGGTGGGTGTACAATTTGGGGAGGTTATCTTGAGCCAATGAATACTGAATTTCCAACTGGGGGCTTTCCTTTGCAGATATGTTCAATCCTGTTTTGCTCTGTTAAATCAGCTCAAAGGGTTGAGTAACAGGTCATTGGCTGTAGATGTGTGTCAGGTTACAAAGCTCAGCAGATAACGTTGCACATAGTGGCAAGGTGAAACAGTTCTTTATTAATGCCAGTCTCCTACCAGCAAATGGCCTGCTCCTTTTTAAAGTCAGGATAGCTATATGTTTTTCAATTATATTTATCTTTTTGAAATGTCAATTATATTTCACTTTTAAAATATGATTTTTCTTTAATTGTATCACTGCTCTAATCAGTTGTTTTTTTCCCAGTCATTAAGGATTGCTTCACATTTTTCTCAGGTGTTGGTTATTTATTTCTATTTAGAGCATTTTTTTCTGCAGCTCAGGCTTTCCTCACACAATGTAATTGAGATTGCTTTGATCATTTAATCCTGATTGTGCTGTCAAGGGCTTGGAAGACAGTCCTGCCATTCCTTCTAGTCTGGGTCTTGACTGGTCAGTGAGAAGGAAAAATAAACCAGTGAATGAGTGTCCTCCAAACTCTGGCATTTATTGGGAACTTACAAGTAAAAAGAGACCTGTGTAATAATTGAGTACACAGACCAACTTTAATCAGGTTTAGACACAGCACAGAAATGGAAGAGAAAGAAAAAGGGCAAAAGCTTTCTTGCTGTGACATTAGATGACATTATCAATGAGTACTGAAGTAATCAATGTTAGATGATCAATAAGTATCCTGACAGCCCACAGACCAGGCAATCAAGAATCTGGTTAAAGAACTGAACTTTCATGAAACCAAATTACTACAGTTACTCTAGTTGAACCAAAATGGAAGACCTGGATACAATGGTGTGATCCTGACTACCAAAACTGTTATTTTCCAAGTTTAAGATGTTTAACCTGAAAGAAAAGGTGTAAGTAGTCCTTGTAGTGCTATAATTCAAATCTCTGGTCTCTGGAGCACATGGCCATAAAGCCTCTTTCAATTTCTTAACATAATTTTGGGGATTATAATTACATCATTTCCACCTTCTATTTCCTGCCTCTAAGCCAAGGGTGTCAGTCATTCCAGGCTGGAGCTTGCCTGCTCAGTGAGAAGGCAAAAGAAACAGGGGAATGAGTGTTCTAGTGCAGCCCAGACTTTTTTTGTATGGCATGGTGTTGCAGAGGTGCTTGTGTAAGAATGGGAATTCACTGTCCACATATTACAAGCAGTTTTGGTCACATGCTGTGGATATCGCTCTGTAAATAAAACACTGATTGGCCAGTAACCAGGCAGGAAGTATAGGTGGGACAAGAAGAGAGGAGAATTCTGGGAAGTGGAAGGCTGAGGTAGGGAGACGCTGCCAGCCCTTGCCACGACAAGCAATATGTAAAGATACTGGTAAGCCACGAGCTACGTGGCAACTTATACATTAATAGAAATGGGTTAATTTAAGATAGAAGAACTAGATAGCAAGAAGCCTGCCACGGCCACACAGTTTGTAAGCAATATAAGTCTCTGTGTGTTTACTCGGTTGGGTCTGAGCGGCTGTGGGACTGGTGGGTGAGAGAGATTTGTCCTGACCATGGGCCAGGCAGGACCCGAGAAGACTTCAGCTACAAATGGCACCCAATGGATTGACAAGAGTTTCCACCTAAAACCTGAGACAAAAAGATTCTAAAATGGAGCTAAAAACAGCTTCTTAGTTGTCTCTCTCAAGTTGGCAGGTTCCTGGCGTGCACGTTTGACCTGCGGTATGGCGGGAATGAGGAGTCTACAAGTGGCACATCACGCTGCGTGGTAGATTTAGTCTTTGCTAGTAAAAAAAAAAAAAAGCGCGGTTTCTGGGCTACATGCTGCTTTGGTAGAACCACTTCTGACAGTTGATGGTGCACACGGCTCCAGACCCAGAGCTGGCGGTAAACTGTACCACCGCCATGTGGGGAAGCTGAGGTGGGCGGAGCCAGCAGCCACAGCGGCCGTTTCAGTCTTAGAAGGCTGCAGTTTAAAACAATAGATTCACAATAAGACAGATTCAGATAGAACAAGACTTTAAATGGTTTACAATGTGTGTAAAAATGTACGTAGGCTTGAAAGAGAGAGAAAAGGGAATATATGCAGTTATATAAACAAAAAGATAGTTTTTAAAAATAAAGTCTTTAAAGAGACAGTAAAGGTAGTATAAAAATCAGCCACGTAAAGATGGATATTACACAGAGAATCTGGATTGTGTGGTCTTTGGGATTCTTAACTACAAAAAAACATTTGATTGTAAAAGCTGTTGAGTTATGCCAATATGTATATTTTAAAGGTACCTTGACTTCAAAATTTGGATGTAAGGATATGTTGCTTTGGAAAGGAGGCTCTGCTTTTGTTTCCACAGAAAGCCAGAGGCTATGGATTTGTTCCAGATTAAGATACACCAGGTTTGACTAGTCAAGACCCCCTGAAAGATCTCCGATGACACCATGGCCCAGATGATCCAACATCCACAACAGTTTCAAGACAAATGGCTCAGACGATACACCCTCACAGACTACTCCATAATCCTAAAATTTTCTTTGTGTCCCTATAAGATACAGTGCCCCCCTCCAGCAGGAAGTAGTAAGAGAAGCTACACCCAAATTCCCAAATATACCAAGCTGGCTTTGGAGATGGAATTGGCTCACTCCTTCTCTAAACCCAAACATATTGCTAAAAAAAAAAAGAAAGGTTAAGAGATTCTTTTGTCCCATATCAGAATATCCCTCTGGTGTGGGACAGAAAATAACCAATATTTTTATTTAAAACAGGTTGATTATAAATGAGATCTCTTTCTAAAGAAGAAAAGGGGATAGTTTAGATATGACAGGATGGAAGGGTAGATTAATGAACCTACTTTTAAAGAGTAACAACTTGTTAAAAATGTTTTACATTGCTATGGATTTTAGTTTATTGATACAAGTTTAAACTTCATTTTGTTATATTGTATATATATTTCTATTCTCATTTGAGGTATTATGTTTATGAAACTCATTTAGATTGTAATGGATAATTAAGAAATACAGATTAATAATTAGTCTTCTATGATAGTCAAACTTGTAACATGTTAGTTAAGCCTTCTAAGTATACATAGATATATTTCAGATAGATAGGTAATCTTCAAATACTTCAAAGACCTATAGAATATGGCATTTAGCATATTTTTAAAAATTTAGACTTTCTGGACAGTGAGACATGTCTGCTCCTGGCAGCACCAATTTACTTCAGAGAGGAGGATGGGCATCAAAGACACTCTATATAGAGTTTATCTTCTTGGCAAAAATAGCCATTTGGGCAAGAAACTGTTCTTGCCTGGACTGCTTGATTGACTGGACATGCAGGATCCATAGGAAGGTGACCACTGAACTTTGCTTGGCAAAATGGTCTTTCAGGTTCCTGCTTCACAGAGGAAACTGCCAGACATTCTACAGGACACAGAGAGAAGTGACTGAGAGACTCTAGGCCTGTGGGCTGAAGACAGATGCCCCAACCTTACAGAAAAACTTTGGATGACTGTCCAGGCTGCCAGCTGTCTCTGTCTACTCTTGCAAGACTCCTGAAAGTTGCTTGCATCCTTATCCCATTTCTCAGGTAATATTATATCCTTCTGAGGCCTTTGATGTAGTTGAAGACTAGATAGTTATAATTTCCTTAGTTATGATAAGAGATAAGTTAGATATAAAACCTTAGACTCACAAATATAAGATAGATAGGATATTTTCTTTAATTTTGCCAAATACAAATAGACTAGATATTGTAACTGTTATTCTTGCTTGATAATTGTTTTGTTATATGTAATTTTACTGTGTGAAAGTTAAAACCTTATTTTTTAAAGAAAAATAAAAGGGGAAGTGCTGTGGATATCGCTCTGTGTAAATGAAATGCTGATTGGCCAGTAGCCAGGCAGGAAGTATAGGTGGGACAAGAAGAAAGGAGAATTCTGGGTAGTGGAAGGCTGAGGCAGGGAGATGTTGCCAGCCCTTGCCATGACAAGCAACATGTAAAGATACTGGTAAGCCACGAGCCATGTAGCAACTTATAGATTAATAGAAATGGGTTAATTTAAGATAGAAGAAGTAGATAGTGAGAAGCCTGCCACGGCCATACAGTTTATAAGCAATATAATTCTCTGTGTGTTTATTCAGTTGGGTCTGAGTGGCTGCGGGACTGGCAGGTGAGAGAGATTTCCCTGACCGTGGGCCAGGCAGAACTGAAGAAAACTTTAGCTACAGTCACAGTACAGAAAGGGAGGGGTGGGAAGGAGCCTTAAAAATTTCCAGTTTTGTCTGCAGTTTGGGCTGCCAATGTACAAACAATTAATCAATTATAGGTGATTGATAAATGTCCTGAATGGCCATTTCTTGGGCTCCACAGACTAGGTTCCTTGGCCAGGAGATTGACCTATTCCCATTGAAATATTAGTTCTGTAACCAGAACAGAGATTCTATTCTCTTGACCAAGGGCACTTTTCTTGTAACAGGCCTTCATAACCACTTTTAACTTTTCAGTTTCCTAAGGCCACCAGAATCACTTAGCATCAGAGATCCAAAATCCCAAAACACTTTTGGCAACCTTTGCTTCTGTCAAAGATGATACTGCTAAGAGTTCCAGTGATGCTTCTGGCTTTTAGTCAAGAAAGCAACTTGTTACTTTTCTTTGGAGGTTTTTACCCTAAACTGCTTGGTCAATTTCTACCTCCATTTCTTTTTTCTTTCTTTTTTTTTAAAATTTATTTATTTATAATGTATACAATGTTCCACTTGCATATATGGCTGCAAGCCAGAAGAGGGCACCAGATCTCACTACAGATGGTTGTGAGCCACCATGTGGTTGACTGGGAATTGAACTCAGGACCTCTGGAAGAACAGTCAGTGCTCTTAACCTCTGAGCCATCTCTCCAGCCCCCTCTACCTCCATTTCTTACCTCAACTCCTCTGAAGGTGTAGACCAAACAGGCATGATGGGATTGGAACAATCACTGATCTGACTTCTCCCTACTGAATTTGGGATACCAGGTGACAGTATTGGGATATCCTTCCAGAGAGACTCTTGTAAAGACCAAATGCTCAGATAAAGACAGAAAAGGAATTCCTTTAATGGTGTCTGCTAAGGACTAAAATGTACAAAGTCCAGAAGACATTTTTGATGGGCTCACAATAACCCCCATCTATTAGATATTAAATTTTGACACTCATAGTTGGTCTCCCAAGTGATGAGCCCGCAATCAGCTTTCACACCCTTTCATAGCTGTTTCATCAGCCAAAAGTCGGCATGATGTCCTTCCCATGTGGCTTCTGGACAGGAAGAAAATAGATATTTAGCATCATTTGATTTGGGGGTTAAAACAATTATGGGTTTGTCTTCCTTGGCTATATGCAGGTACTCACAGATCTGAGGTCTCACATCTGGGCAACATCTTTCAGTGAAAAATAAAATATCAGTGAGGTTGGTTGTTTAAATAACATCTCATGTAGACTTAAATCTAATATCTGTAGAGTGTGATCATTTGGGTTGTTGTGCCCTATTCTTAGCCTTTGGCTAAACTTTCCTGCTGGGTGCTGAAGACCATGCAAGTGACCAAAATTAATTTTTCTTTCTGTGGTGTCAAGACCAGTTGAGCAACTAGTCTTCAGGGGTCACTTGAGTTTGAGGGGAATCTCAGACTCTTCTAGTCTTTCTTTTACCAGCTTTCCATCAACATGAGGATAAGTCAAAGGCTTTGCTTTATGTACTGTAGCTTCCTTTGAAGCCTTGAGTATATCTTTCTCATATTGACTTTGTAGACTGGACAATGTTTCAAATTCATTGAGTGGTGTCTTTATGGCCTCCATGACTCAGATAGCTCATTTGGGGCAGAGGGCTCAGGATCTGTGCCTGGGTGAAAAGGCATCTGGGTCTAAGGATATTTTGCTTTGGAAAGGAGGCTCTGCTTTTGTTTCTACAGGTTAAGATGTTCCAGGTTAAGATGGGTTAGATTTGATCAAGCAAAACCTCCTGAACCTTGACAGATGGTATCTATCAACAAAGGTTATAGCCAGTCTTCCCGGGACTTGACCATAATCTTGAATTGTCTCAGGATCCCCATAAGATTAACAGTGCCCCCAATCAGCAGGAAGTAGCCTAGAGGACTATACCCACATTCACAAAAGAAAATGGATTATGGATATTTGTCTTTGTTTAGATGGTTGGTTAAAAATTGTTATTGGTCATAGTCAAGTCAATCTCTTTCTAAAAGAAGAAAGGGGGATATGATATAGTCTTGAATATTATTAAGGACCACCCTTAATAATATTCTTCCCAGGGGCCCAGAAGAGAAGCTATGAACGGTGAGAATTATTTTCAGGAAAATAATCTAAGTACACCAAGCTCTTTCATCATTTACTTTATTCCTCTGGGATAAAACTCTGTCTATACAGCTTCAGTTCTGCTCTCATGCCTAGCTCCTTTCTTGCCCAACTTCTCTCTACATTTATCTGCTGTCCCCTCTAAGTTCTATCTTAATTCTCTCATCTTAGTTCTGCCCCATCTAGGTTCTCATCCATCTAGTTCTTTCCCATCTTAGCTCCTCTCTCATCTCCTTCTTTCTCTTCTTGTTCTTCCTCATCTTGCTCTTCCCCATCTGGCTCTTCCTCATCTTCCATCTCATTCCTCTAGTACTCTCTTCTAGCCCTTCAATCTAGTTTTTCCCCATCTCAGTTCATTCTTCTCCAGTTCTTACCCATCTAGTTTTTCTGTTCTCTTTTCTCTTCTCCATCTCATCCTTGCTCTGAAAATAACACTGCCTTTTATCCCTTTGGCCCTTATCTCTCCAAGCTATCTCTGCTCCCACAGTTTCTGGCAGGGCAGGGGGAAGTGTGTTTGGTCACTAGGAACTTGGCTAAACAACTTCCATCACAGTTGGATGTACTTGTAATCAGGAACCTTTTAGTTCTGAGTTAATTGCTAAAGGTGGATCTAAAACTAGAGATAAGACTTTGGAAAGGAGAAAATTAAGCTTAATTAGCACATCTGCCAGGCCTTCTCAAACAGATAGTCTGGATGCTTAAGTCTGTTCTTAGAGAGTACAGAGGTATCTCTGATAAGATATTTTCATCCATTCAGGGATGGTACTGGCTGAATGCTGCCAATGATGGTAATTACAGGGCGGCCTGAACTGGGGTTCTGGCTGTGCATAGCTGTCAGTGCAGAAGGTTATCTAAATATTCCATTAGTAGAGGGGAAATTGTGCCTAATGAGTGGTGGAAAAGCTACAACAGCACACAAGAAATTCATAGCAGGAAATTGCTGATAATCAAAAGCCAATATCACCAAGACTCCTTGAGCCTCAGCTTGACCTCTGGGAGGCCCTTGGTTTCTTCTAGGTATTAGCTTGTCATAATCAGCTGAAATCCTGCTTCATATATTTTTGTGGCTTGCAGCAATATAGAATTATAGGATATAGAGATGATAGAGTAAAAGGATAGATTATTGATTCTACTTTTAAAAAGCAACAACTTGTTTGAAATATTTTATATTGCTATAGATTTTAGTTTATTGATACAAATTTAAAGTTAATTTGTTATACTGTATGTGTATTTCTACCCTTGTTTAAGGTGTTATGTTTGAGCAATTCATTTAAAATTGTAAAATATAACTAAGAAATACAGATTAATAGTCATCTATGATAATCAAACTTACAGTCATGTTAGTTAAGTTTTTTAGGTATACAAAGGTATAATCTTCAAACACTTCAAAGACCTACAGAATATGGTATTTAAAATGTTTTAAGAACTTAGACTTTTATGGACAGTGAGACATGTCTGTTCCCAGTGAGACACGTCTTTCCTGGCAATACCAATTACTTCAAAGAAGATGATAGGCATCAAAGAAATTCCATATGGAGTTTGCTTTCTTTATGGCAAAAGTTAGCCATTTGAGCAAGAAACTGCTCTTGCCTGGACTGCTTGACAGTATGTTGTGTAAACTGGACATGCAGGACCTGTAGGAAGATGACCACTAAACTTGACAAAGCAAGATGGTCCTTCAGGTTCCTGCTTCATAGAAGAAACTGCTAGACATTCTACAGGCCACAGGGAGAAACAACTGACAAACTTTGCTAGAATAGGTGGAACAGTCCTTAAAATTTCCTGCTTCACAGAAAGCCATGCCAGAGACTCTAGGCCTGTAGGCTGAAGATAGATGCCCCAATGTTACAAGGGAACCTTGGATGACTGCCCAAGTAGCCAGTTGTCTCTGTCATTTCTAGAATTATGGAAGTTGCTTGCCATGCACTTCCTGTTTACTCAGGTAATATTATATCCTTCTAAGGTCATTGATAGTGTTGAAGACTAGATAATTATGATTATAGTTTTTCTTATTCATGATAAAAGGTAAATTAGGTATGAAATTTTAGACTCACAAAAATAGGATAGATGATAGAATATTTCCTTTAATTTTGCCAAATACAAGTAGACTAGATACTGTAACTGTAATTCTTGCTTGATAACTATTTTGTTATATATAATTTTACTGTGTTAAAGTTAAAATCTTCCTTTTTGATTAGACAGAAAAGGGGAAAGTCTGTGGGATGTCTTTCTGTAGGTTGTGAATATGTGTGGTTCCCATTGGATAATAAACAAAGCTGTTTTGGCCTATGGCAAGAAAGCTTACAGGGAGGTAGGAAATCCAAGCAGATATACAGAGAGAAGAAGGGTGGAGTCAGGGGAGATGTGAGCCTGCTGCTGAAGGAGCAACAAGATGTCAGCAGACCGGTAACACCATGGCCATGTGGCAACATATACATTTATAGATATGGATTAATTTAAGATGAAAGAGCTAGCTAGCAAGAAGCTGAAGCCATAGGCCATTAGTTTGTAATTTAAAAAAGAGAGAGAGATAAGAGGAGGAAGAGAGGTGGGGGGTGCCAGGGACTTAGCTCGTTTGGGGCAGAGGGCTCAGGATCAGTCCCTGGGTGAAAAGGTATCTGGAGCCACTACAACCCTAGCTAACAAAATGTGGGTTGCTGAGCACTGGGTACAGAGGGAGAGATGGGAGTGCAGAGCTCAAAAACCCTGGTCATAAGGGAGCTCAAACCATTTTTTTGTGCGTATGGTGTCAAACAGTCCCAATTTTGGATAAATTTTGCAGCAGAGACTCCAGGGGTGACTGAGGATCGAGTTTAGACCAGCGTTGCCCATTTCCAAGGCTTTGACAGAGGACAAGGGTATAGACTAGGGAGAGGTGTCCCACACGATAGCCTGGGTCAAGCAGTGGGGATGGGGTAGCATTTGGGAAGGACATCTTTCAACACAAAGGTCCCCTGGAACAGAGATGGGCTTGCCCTGGCTGGGCAGGGGATCCCAAGAATCCTGGACCTAGAAAGAGATACACAGTACCTCTTTAGGCGGTGACTGGGAAACAGGGGATTTACCATGAGTTGAAAGTAGATCTTGTCTGGTGCAGAGAAAGTTAAAGGGAGAGGAGCTGCCCCTCCCCCACATGGCCATAGGGCCCAGTCCACCTGGCAGGAAGGCTCAACTCCTCCTGGGTTTCAGCCAAGATAATAGGTTTTCTGTGCCCTGATAATAGGTTTCTTTGCCAACACAGTAAGCCAGATCAAGCCTAATGGAAAAAGTATAACAACAGGTTTATTTGAGCAAAGCAATTCCTGGGCAGATTCTCCAGTCCCAGAGATCAATGACAGAGAAGCTGCACACCCAAAAAAAGCAGGGAGATTACATAGATTGTAGGTGAGGGATGATGACCTGTCTGCCACAAGCTGGGTTTGTGCCCAAGTATGGACAAAAGCTAAATGCTTAGACAGGGACTTAGGCTGCAGGCGGCAATGGGGGAGGAAGTTGCAATAGTCACCAAGAAGGCAGAACTGGGCATTTTGATGCCTTTTCTTTGTTGGAGATTCTCTGAGAGGGCAGGGCTTGGAGACAGGAATGGGGCTTTCTGGATCAAGCAGGAGTGAGCTGCAAGAGTGATATTTAGCCTCCAGCATGGATAAGCTCCCTGCTTGGCCATGTGGTACAAAGTGGTCAGCCCCAAAATCATATATACCCAAACAACAAAAGCAGACTTAGCATGCTGCATTGATACTTTTACACATTTAACCTTACATATGTAACAAAATAAAGAAAAAGAGACAATCAATTTGAAATTTGGGAGGCAGAGAAGGAGTTGGAGGGAGGTAACATGGTAAGGGATGGAGGGAGAAAAGGGAAGGGGAAAGTGATGTAATTACATGGAAATGAATAAAAATAAAATTTAAATTAAATAAAAGAATGAAATTCTCTATAATGTCACTGTCCTGAGCCATCCAGCAGTCAGGGCTACATCGAATGATGTCTTTCTGGTACTGTATCGAAATCACTATAGCCTTCCTCTGAGCGAGTCTGTTCAGAGGCAAATCAGCCTTGTTCTGAGGTTAGAATAGCACAGTAGAGGTGTTCATGTCACAGTGGCATTCTCAGTGCTGAGCGGTGACTTTTCCTTGATGTTTTCTGTATTTGTGCTCTGTGTCCTTTGTTTTTGTGAGAATTCTGGCATTGATACGTCAATCTTTGTATCATATATTTTGATTGACAGGTAACATTGGCTCTTACGCAGTCTACTTTTATGTATCATTTACTAGATTTTCAACTAAGAGTTTGTGGTACAAGTTGAACATTCCAGAAGCATTCTGCCCATGATTTTTATATTATACATTTGTTCCTACATGGCTTTGAGCTGTGACTGCCCCTAAACGTCCCTGCTTTTACATTATGGTCATGTTCAGAATTGGACCTGTTAACAGAGCATCCTTAGGTGTAAGCAGACCTTCACATGAATGTGTCCAGACTCCCTCAGTAAAATCCATGCTTCCTTGGCTGAGGAAAAGCATAGCTTTGGAAATGAGTCCCATGCTATCCCACCCTCTTCAGAGAAGAAGTCTTTCTCAGCTCATGTGTCTTGGCTGTGTTTGATTTGTCTTCACACTCAGGAAGATGGGAACCAATGAAGTTGGCGAACAGTAGTGCTTACAAACAGCACCTCCATTTCTATGCATGTTCGACTGTACTTTTCACTGTTATTCACTTGTCAACGGATTGAGGGAAGGAGACATTTGTGAGTTTGAGGTCAACTGGAGCTACAGAGTGAGCTTCAGGCCAGCTGGGGCTCCAGAGTGAGATCCTTCCTCACATAACAACAAAAAAAACAAACAAATCCCCCCCCCCCCAAAAACCAGGTAAACAAACAAAAACCCTTAAAGAAGCTGGGTGGTGGTGGCTCAAGCCTTCATTCCCAGCACTTGATAGGCAGAACAGGTTGATCTCTGTGAGTTCAAGATCAGCCTGTTCTACAGAGCACGTTCAACATTGGCTACACAAAGAGACCCCGTCTCACAAAAGAAAAAAAAACTTAATTAAATAGATATGTTTACATTTTACAATTTTATGATTCATAGTCTCTCTAAGTACCTGCCTGATATAGGTGCTGGGTCAACCTGAGTTCCCTGTGACAGCAGAGTGTTAGAGCTGTGCCATCTCTTCCCCAAAATCCAAGTACTAAATTTCTGCAGTTTAAAATAAACAGGTTCACTTTTTCAAACATTTAAAAGTTGATACTTTATCACCACAAAGGCATTCAAATAATTATAAGGATCATCTCTGGGAGAAAAATAAATTCACATGACACACTAGTGATCTTCAAGAATTACATTCAAGAGACTAGTCCTCCTAGAACGAAGAGTTTCTATTTGTCACCTCAATTCCTTACATGTTTAATTTTATTTTTGAGCCCAGGTCTCACTGTGTGGTCCTAGTTGGCCTAGAAGTCACAGACCCATCTGTCTCTGCCCCACAAGGTTTAGGATTAAGGCACATGTCACCATACAAGACTATATTTATGCTCTTTACATAACATCTACACAATATATCACAAGCTGAGTGGTGAATAAGAAAAAAATGCCTTCTAGATCTCAAATAAATATACTGTGTGGTGGTATTGTGTTCCCCAAAATATTGTGCACCCTAATAAACTTATCTGGGGTCAGAGACAGAACAGCCACTAGATACAAAGGCTAGAAAATGGTGGCACTCACGCCTTTAATCCTAGCATTCCAGAGGCAGAAATCCATCTGGGATCTCTGTGAGTTCAAGGCCACACTGGGAACAGCCAGGCATGGTGACACACGCCTTTAATCCCAGGGAGTGAGTCTTTATTCCCAGGGAGTGAGGCAGAAAGCAGAAAGGTATATAAGGCGTGAGGACCAGAAACTAGAGGCATTTGGCCTGGTTAAGCATTTGGCTGGTTACGCTTTCAGGCTTCTAGCAGCACAGTTAAGCTGAGAGCCATTCAGATATGAGGACACAGAGGCTTCCAGTCTGAGGAAACAAGATCAGCTGAGAAGTTGGCCAGGTGACGTTAGCTGTGGCTTGTTCAGTCTCTCTGACCATCCAGCATTTCAACCCAATAACTGGCCCCGGGTTTGATTTTATTAATAAGAACTCTTTAAGATTCATGCTACAATACTGTGTTCATAGTATGTTTCTTTTTAACATTGTCTGAACCTTCTCTCCTTGTTTCAATTTCTTTATTGAGG
>CABHPR010091538.1:0-15486 GCA_902168415.1 Peromyscus melanophrys
TCCCCTAAGGTGAGAGTTCTCCTGTGGAAGAGGGACATGGAGAAGACCGATCTTACTTTATCTAGGCAAAAGGGGTGCAATCAATTCTCCACTGTCCTGCTGCTTGTCTATAGTCTGGGCCAGGTCCTGGCAGCAGGTGTTGCATCAGGACATCTTGCCCAGTGGTCAGCATTGCCATAATCCAGGTGGAGATTGTGGTGCCCTATAATCTTCTTTGGCCTCCAAAGACTGCTATGATCTGGGAGTCTCTGACTGACATAATATGCTTTTTAATCAACATTTTAGTGCCATATTCTGCAGACTTATGAAATATTTGAGGGGTGTCCAGGTATATTTGAATAGGCAGATTTTGTTTCTAGCTACTTATTTTAAGCTCAACCCTGAAAACATGCAAGGGACCAAGAAAGTAATTAATTAATTACATTAGTATTTCTCATGACTACAGTTAAAGAACTTGATTATTATAAGATGACTGACTACCTGTGTTCTCTAACAGTCCACATAAGTTGGCAGCTTTCACGAGACTAGGACTTCACATTCTCTTCCTGTCAGGTTTAGCCTCAGAAACAATGACTTTGAATTGAAGATCTTCTGGTATCAAATATGGGTTCAGTAAAGAGACCAAAATAGTCATTCCATGGGTAAAAACACAAGAAGTTTGTATCAACCTGTTAAGGCTGTCTCCTGGGAAGGCTCTTGCCTTGGAGGACAAGGGAAAGATCCCAGGGCGAAATGGGAACAGGAGAAAGGGGTGAGCTGGAGCATGGCCCATGAGCAGAGACTGAGGGAGCCTAGGGGACAACATTGTCCTTGACAAGGTCTAAAGTATCACAACCATATGTTAATGGAAGGGCCACAAGTTCCTTTTGCCAGAGATAAGGAGGGTGACTCCTGTTTTAGCAAGCAGGAACTTTCTCCAAGCCCCTGAGGGAATGGGAACTTTATCCAAATGCCTGACCTTGGGGAAAGGACTTTATAGTTTTATCTCTGTTAAGTATGAGCCTTAAAAAACAATTTATCAATTGAAGCTCCTTTTAGTATTTAGTCATTTATATGACTCAGTTTATCTGAATAACTTAGCAAAGTTAGCAAAGACAAGGAGGCTAGACATACATTCTGAAGCCTGAATAGACCTTGAGTAAGGAGGGACATTCTCTTAACCACTGGTGCTCAACTTTCCCAATGTTTTGACCCTTAGTTCCCCATGTTGAGGCAATGACCCCCCCCATTACAAGATTTCCCCATTGCTATTTCACAAGTGCAGAATGTAGGGGTGCCCAAAACAGCTTGACCACACAGCTACCATGACAGACTTAGAGGCCCAGACCCAGCTACCATGACAGGCCCTACCTTCCCCAACCTTCGCAGTGGTGTCTTTCTGTCTCTGGGTCTTCAGGCCTGTCTGATGGGGCCTCCTACCAGCCCCTAGGGTACCCTCCTTCCTGGCCTGGCTGTGCTGTGTGCGTGCTGTCCCCTCCCATGCCAGTGGGAGGGGCTTCTGCAGCTTAGGGGGGGAGGTGGAAGGACGGGGCTTGGAGCCGTGGGGGAGTGGGGGAGTGGGGGATTGGGGGTGTGGGGGGGCGGGGGGATGGGGGTGCGGGGGTGGGGGGATTGGGAGGGTGCCGGGGTGGGGAGGTGGGATGAGGGGGTGGGGGCAGGGGGCTGCCCACTATGACATGGCTTCCTTCTGCACCTGGCCCGGGGATTGACTCCACTGCCTGAGCCGTGTGGGGGTGGAGGCAACAGTGAAATGCTTGGGGAAAAATCCCATGACTATGAGATGGGCTTGGAGAGCTGCTTACAGCTTAGAGGGTTGGTTACAAAGTGTTATCCGTTAGGGTAAGAAAAAAAAGGAAAACCTACAGCTAGTTTCAGTGGCTTCACGTTGATACAGTGTTGTTGCAAATTTAGAGTTATTCTTGTTATGGTATATGCATGAATTTCTGTTGTTGTTTAAAATATTGTAGCCATACAATATATTCTAGACTACTGAGGGAAACCACAAGATAGACTTTGGTAAAAGATTCTGTGTTTGGAAAATAAGAGAGAAGGCAGTCCCTGACAAAAGGGTTTCTGCGTGACATTTGCTGACACACAGGAAGGAGGAAGGCTGAGAGGATCCACAGGAAAGAGAAGTGTATTTATGTGTATGGGCACTGGCATGCAGTGCCGCATGGGACCGAAAGAGGGTGACAGATGCCCTAATACTGGAGTTGAAAATGCTGAGGAGAGGCCATGTGGGTGCAGAGATCAAAGCCAGGTCCTTAGCGTGACAATTCCTTTAGAAATTGAAAATAGAGCCACAGAGCCATCCCTCTAGTGGGAACATGGCCACAGGAGTGGGATCAAGGAGTTCTGAGACATTTGCTTGTTCACAGGAACTAATCACTGTCTTCTGAGATGCTCACTCCTTCACATCCACAGAAGAATAATTCCCAGAAGGATTATTATTAAAAAGAGGCTCTGTCACTCAAACCAAAGAAGCCGAGGACATGGTGCTACGTGAGGTGAACCAGCCATCAAGGGACGAATTCCACAGGACTTGGCTTACATGAGTGTTCATCTGGCAGCAGCAGAGTAGGGTGGGGTCACCAAGGGCTGGGGATGAGGAGGTCAGCCATCTTAGTTACCTTGATTTAGCTAGTATACAAGGATATACAATGACCGCCACCATCAAACCATTTACTAAGAAAGTTTAGAATGTTTGTCTGGAAACTAGGAAATCATGAATGCATAGGAAGTTTCTGTAGTGTAGTGGTCATCACACTCACCTAACATGTGAGAGGTCCCTGGTTCAAAACTGGTATCGGGCATAAGCAATATTAGTTTTTCTCACTCTTATTTTTTCAGACTCTCAGCTTACTCCCTACACTTTCAGCCCTTAGGACCTAAGAATCTCAGCTCTACTACCATTTCGACCTTCATTGTCATACTTTCCTGGACCAAAGACACAGTACGTAATTTTGTGAGGATGCACTTGGCACACAAGAAAATACAAGAGAAGTGGAAGACATTGGGGGATTAGCTCAAATGGTAGAGCGCTCGCTTAGCATGCGAGAGGTAGTGGGATCGATGCCCACATCCTCCACTATTTATGTTGCCACTCATAGCTACAGCGATGCTCATCCTTCCCACAGATTTGAGGGAAGGCCAACTTCCTATGGGGGTTTTGAGTAAGAGGTGATAGTCTAGAGGTGGACAGAATGTCACAGTAAGGACTCACTCAGCTGGGGCTCAGAAACAGGATTTCCTTGAGGACTTTGACCCAAACCATATCATCAAGACAAAATGGGGTATGCCCTCACCTCTCTCCTTCCAGGAGCTCTGAGCCTAGTCTCTGAGATAATTTGTTGGAACCTGGCTAGATAGATGGATGGGTGATGTGTGATATCAGCTGGATAATCTCAAGGCAAGTAGCAGGTCCCATGAAATGAAAGGCAAAAGTTTCTCTTTTTCTTGGCAACTACTCCTAAATAACCACATAGAAACTTAATATTAATTATAAATGCCTGGCCAATAGATCAGGCTTGTTACTAGCTAACTCTGACAACTTAAATTAACCCATTTCTATTAACCTACATTCTGCCACGTGGCATCACCTCTCTTTCATCTTGCACCTCCTGTTTCCTCTCCATGCCTCCCTGGCAACTCCTCTAACTTGGCCTTCCTCCTTCCCAGTGTCCTCCTAGTCTGACTTTCCTGCCCAGTCTCTTCCTGCCCAAGTTAGGCTAATCAGTTCTTTATTAACCAATGAGAGTAATATATATTTACACTATACAAAGGTTGTTCCACAGACCTCTTGCACCAAATTAGTGAAACTGTGTTTTGAGTAGGCCATTTATTTTCTCTACCTTCCTGGAAGATTGAGGCTGCCAGGCACAGTAGAGACTAAATTGTGTCACCAGGGCTCTAAAGACTCCCCAGTGACTTTTGCATTGAAAGATGGCTCATCACTTTGTATGTTCCTCGGCATTCTGAATCTAGGAATAGTTTCATTTGAGGAGACCTTTATCATTTCCCATGATCTTTCTGTTTGTCAAGGGAAAGCTCCAATCTGTCCAGCGAAGATGTCCACTCAAACTAGTAGCAAATAGATTTTTTAAAAATAATTTATTTATTTTTATTTTATGTGCATTGGTGTTCTGCCTGTATGCATGTCTGTGTGAGGGTGTCAGATCTTGTAGTTACAGACAGATGTTAGCTGCCATGTGGGTGCTGGGAATTGAACTCATGACCTCTGGAAGAGCAATCAGTGCTCTTAATCGCTGAGCCATCTCTCCAGCCCCAGCAAATAGATTTTTATGTCCTTTTGGTTAATGAGTAGAATCTATTTGTCTATCTTCCCTTGGATTTTCTCCCTGCATCTGCATTCCAAAGGGAAACAGGTGATTTCTGTAAGAATTATTTTTGACAGAGTTGGCATCAGTGAACTATTGGAGGTATAACCTCTAATATTTCTCTCTGTAAATATCTTTTTAATTGAATGACATTTTTCTTCTTCCCAGGTGGTACATTTGGTGAAGAGATTTTAAAGTTTTTCAGTATAGGGACTAATGTAGCCATAGATTTCCATCAGCAGTACCCACCATTCAGGATGGCCCAGACTGCAATCCTGTCCCTGGGCTTCCTCTATCTTGAGGGGGAGTATAATATGGCCTTTCAGGAGGAGGAGAGAGTCTTCCCATAGAAAGGGAAACATTCCTTCTATCTTAAGTGCCACAGCTCCAGCAGCAGCATCGACTAGGTGATCACCCACGACCTTCAGTGCCCTTCCTTTTGGTGCTCTTGGCGTGCAGGACTGCAACTTTCTGGGAAGCAGGGGCCTCATATAATAACTCCAAGATCATCTTGGAGTGTTTGATAGATGTCCCCAAGATAGTCAGAAATCCTGTCTCCCTCCAGAAGGCAGTATGAGCATGCAGTATCAAGTATGCGTATTTGGAATTTGTGTAAATATTTACCCGTTTTCCATTACTGTGGTCAAAGCCCTTGTTAGGATGATAAGCTCTTCCAGTTGGGCAGTGGTGTTAACTTGGAGAGAGTCAGGCTCTAGAGTCTCAGATCTGGTTATCATTACATACTTCACTCTAAGTTCTGTTGTGGGATATTTAATCATACGGTGAACCCCAAGTTTGTGTTTGCGTTAATTAATTAAAGCCAACCTTGGGTTAGGAGGCAGAGCCAGCAAATAGTTGACAGAAAGTTGTAGGCAGAAGTTTCTGTCCTGACAGCAACTCCCAAATACCCAGCAGCTGCTTCCCAAGTCACCACACAGAGGCTTGTGTTAATTATAAATGCTCAGCTGGTAGTTCAGGCTTATTACTAACTAGCTCTTACACTTAATTTAACCCATAATTCTTATCTATGTTTAGCCACATGGCTTGGTATCTTTTTTTAGTACAACATTCTCATCTTGCTTCTTCTGTGCCTGGCTGGCAGCTCCTGACTCCATCCTTCTCCTTCCCATCATCCTTAGGTTGGTCACCCCACCTAAACTTTCTGCCTGGCTACTAGCCAATCAGCGTTTTATCAAACCAGTTCAAGTGACAAATCTTTACACTGTACAAGAGGATAATTCCACAGCATTTCCCCCTTTTTGTCTAATTAAAAATGAAGGTTTTAACTTTAACATAGTAAGATTACATAGGAAAAAAACAATTATTAAGAAAGAATTACAGTAATACCATCTAATCCATTTGCATTTGGCAAAATTAGAGAAAATACTTGATTATCTTATCTTGGTGAGTCTAAAGTTTTGTATCTAATTTACTTTCTATTAAAACTAAGGAAACTGTAATTATAACTATTAAGTCTTCAACTCCATCAAAGACCCCAGAAGGGTGAAATGTTACCTAATGACAGGGACCTCAAGCTGCCTGGACAGTCACCCAAAGTTCCTCTGAAACTTTGGGGTATCCAACTCTGGCCTACAGGCCTAGCATGTCTGACAGATGTTCCCGTGAAGCAGGATCTTTGAAGGATTGTCCTACCTTGTCTTGGCAAAGTTTGGTTGTCACTTTCTTCTCTGTCCTGCTTGTACAATCTGGACAGCATACTCTCAGCATTTGAGGCAAGGACAGTTTCTTGCCCAGTGGCTAACTTTTGCCACAAAGAAAGTAAACTCCATATGGAGTTTCTTCGATGACTATCATCTTCTTTGAAGTAATTGGTGCTGCCAGGAGCAGACATATCTCACTGTTGAGAAAAGTCTAAGTTCTCAAAATACTTTAAATGCCATATTCTGTAGGTGTTTGAAGTGTCTGAAGATTGCATATCTATCTAATATATATCTCTGTATACCTAGGAAACCTAACTAACATGACTGTAAGTTTGTCATGTTATTATCATGACTATTAATCTGTATTTCTTAATTATATATTACATTTTTAAATGAGGTGCATAAACACAATACCCTAAACAAGAGCAGAAATATGCATACAGTATAACAAAATTGGCTTTAACTTTGTATCAATAAACCAAGCTGTTTTTTTGGATTAAAGTAGATTTGATAACCTACCCTTTTATCTTATCATTTCTATATTCCCTCCTTTTCTTTCTAAAATGAGATCCCTGAATCTAATCTCCTTTGTTTAGTTTTTTTTCTTGGCTATTACCAATAACAACTTGTAAGCAACGCCCCTTTAAATGATAATAAATATCCATAACTCATTTTTGGGGGGAATGTAGGTGTAATTTTCTAGACTACTTACCTGTTGATTGCAGGTGCTGGTAATCTTATGGGGACCCTGAGAAAATTTAGAATTATGGTCAAGTCCTTACTGGAGTATTTAGTATGCTGACCCATCTCAGCCAGCAGCCTTGAAGCTGTTTTTGATGCAGAACTGAGAAGAAACTGTAACAGAGGTATTTTGAAATGTTGGATCATCTGGTCCACCCATTTTTATTGGTGTCTGGTCCCTTTGTTCTGGAATTATATAAATTTTTAAAGGTAACATACATATATCTGTATTGATATAAACATAAACTGTGTAATAAGCCAGCCAAAGGTAATTTTTTGTTTTATGTCTGAGCAGGTAAAATATATGTCATGTGTCTTATAGTTACTTTAGTTTATTTTTCCATGTCTGTAGTCAGGATTTTCAAGGTGTCTTCCTTGATCAAACCTGATTTTTCTTAACCTGGAATGAATCCATAGCCTCGCATTTCCTGTGGAAATAAAAGCAGAATCTCTTTCCCAAAGTAACATATCTAATTTAGCAGCTTTTATAATCAGATGTCTCTCAGCAATTAGCTGATTAAAAGTCAAAAATACAGAGAAAACATAGTAATATACATAATCCAGACTTCCTGTGCATTTTCCATATTTATGTGACTTACTATATTTTTATTACTCTATTTCTTTTTTAAGGACTTTCTTTATCCTTTTGTTTTCTCTCCCAAGCCTACATATATTTTTAAGCACACTGTAACCCATTTAGAGGTTTTTTTTTGTCTTTTTGTTTTTGCCTGAATCTTATCTTTATTGCATATCTCTATTTTTTTCTGATCACATGAGCCTTTAAACTGCTAAGCAGGCATGGCTAGGACCAAAGAGGAGGCTTTGGTGGCTGGCTCTGCCCCATTCCTTGGTTCTGAGAGCCTGGCTTCACTTGGGGTGGGGGGTCCTGGTGGGAGCCACATTTAACATACCAACTCTGGGGAGTTTTGGGGTCCACACTGCCACTGAGTAGTGTGCCACCTGCTGCTCATAAACCCCATTTAAGTGTTTGGCCGCAGGGCCTGTTAAAAGAGCCAAGCAGTTTTTGCTGCTAAGGAAGCCATCTCTTAAAGGAGCTGCGCCTCTGCTTGCCACCAGCAGATAGAGTCCACCCGAGAAAATGCTGCTATCAAGAAGCTACTCTTTTATGTGTTTAGAATCCCTTTTTAAGCTTTCTCAACTTTTATGTGGAAATTTCAGCCCCACATTAGAACACCAGAAAATAATCATAGTCAGAGGGAATCTGGAAGATGGATAGAGAGATGCACAAGAAGTATTAGGGAGGGACTTGGAGTGTGGCATTCTTTTTTTGTTTGTTTATTTGTTTGGTGGAGAGGAAGGAGGCTCTTTCTTTGAGATGCCAGTGAAGAGGGAAGGTCAGCCAGTTGCTCCTCAATCTCTCTGAGCTAGTAGGTTTTCACCCCAGCCTCTGACTCCCTGGTCTTTATTGGTAAATATAACAGTAGAGATTTAGTTAAAAACTACGTTTGGTGGCAGCAGCAGGAAGAAGATCTGGGGTGTGTGTAAAAGTCACCCCCGGCCACTTCCTGAGAAGCAGGCCAGTAACCGCAGAGCGGCAATTCCTAGCTGAAATAGCAGTAGCCTCGGGTGCAGCCTCTGTACTGACAGAAAAACAAGAGTTCCATCCTGTACAAACAAATCCCATCAGTGGTCAGCTGGAGATGGGGGTTTCCTAAGGGCTGGTCTCCAAGATGAGGTTTCTAACAAGACCTCACAGCATGAGTGTTTGAGATTTTCCTCATTAGGAAGGTAAGTAGCAAGGTTGAGAGAGGGGCAGGCCTTAAGGATCACTTCAGGGCCTTCTATTAGGAGGGCCTGATATCATGTCATCCTGCTGTCTGATAGCCATCGTGTCCCTTGGAATGAAGTAGTCATCATTTCATGGGGAGTACATACACTCAGAGGCTTTCCCAGAGTCAACTTATGTACTTTGCTCTCAAGCATCCTATCCATCCATTAGCCACTGAATCAAGCTCTTTGATGAGGTACCTCACTGACTGGGATGTTGGTCCTATTTTTTTTTTATGAAGATCCCCAGAGCATTATCCTTCCTCTCAGTTACATAAAGGGAAAATCAAGGTTGAATGGATAGCCTTAAACCAGGGGCCAAGGGTCTCTTTGAGTAGCTAGAAAGAACAAGCCTCAGGTTCCCATATGAAAGAGGCTGGTGTGGGGAATTCCTGAGCCCCCTAAGAAGCTAGTAGAGAGACTTTGCCAGCTCTGCAAATCCAGGAATCTAGATTATTGAGAAGCCCATCACCCTGAGGAAAGCCCTCAAGTGCTTGCTTGACAGCTTGGGAGAGGAGATATGTTAGAACAGGCTGGATCATTCAAACCCAGACCTCATTTTCCTAATATAATCTCCAAATATGTAACTCAAGACTGGCAGTTGGACCAGTTTCCAAGAAACCTTACATCGCCTTTAGGTTCTCTTATATTTATGTCCTTTTTATATTGTTTTGTTTTCTTCTTGAGACTAGAGTAGGAACTGAAAAGGGTGTTGGGCTTATTTCCTTCTTATCCTGTGGCTTTTTATGATTTGATTCCCCAACTGCTATTCCCTGTTCCCTGGCCTCCTTGCTCTTTGTTTAACAGTTTGTACAGTCCAGAGAGTGATCTAACCTAGGTGTGCTCCTGGTTTGAATGAGTGAAAGTAGCAAAAAGGAAGAAGCAAGAGGCACATAGCAAAATATCCTCAAATCTACATTTACAGCTGTCTTGGTTACTGTTCTGTTGCGATGAAGAAGCACCATGACCAAGGGAACTTGTAAAAGGAAGCATTTTTTTTTTTTTTTTTTGGTTTTTCGAGACAGGGTTTCTCTGTGTAGCTTTGCGCCTTTCCTGGAGCTCACTTGGTAGCCCAGGCTGGCCTTGAACTCACAGAGATCCGCCTGGCTCTGCCTCCCGAGTGCTGGGATTAAAGGCGTGCGCCACCAACGCCCGGCAAAAGGAAGCATTTTAATTGGAGGCTTGCTTACAGTTTCAAAGTGTTAGTCTATGATCATCATGGTGGAGAACATGGTGGCAGGCATGGTGCTGAGGCCGTAGCTGGGAGCTTACACCTGATCCACAAGAAGGAGGCAGAGAGGGAGAGAGAGAGAGACTGAGACTGAGCCTGGCTGGGTTTTTGAAACATCAAAGCTCACCCTAGTGACACACCTCCTCCAACAAGGCCACACCTCCTAATCCTTCCTAAACAGTTCGCCAACTGAAAACCAAACATTTGAATACATGAGCCTATGGGGCCATTCTTACCCAAACAGTTAACATCAACTTCCCCAGAAATCATGAAAGAAAATTCCTCTTATAACTATTGTACTGAAGTTACTGGTTAAGAGACTTCTGTGTAGAAAATTCTGTCTTCTTCATGAGTGAGCATCACATTATTTGTGTTTTATTATAAACAGTTTTATGTTACGAGATAATAGTAGCTTCTGTTGACAAATAATTTACTCTTTAGCTATCATTAAGGATAACACCATGGCTTTATTTGTGAAGTCTTTAATTGTCCTCCCTTTTCCTTGTCACAGAGTAAGGGGGCCAACTTGTGGCTTTGGAAGACATTTTAAGACAAACATGTTTGGGTTTGTCCTGTCTCCAAAGCCAGCTTCTCAGTGAGCTTAAATAGCAGAGGACTATTCACCAATATTTCTTATACTCCCTTTGTTCCTCTATAAAACTAAATGTGGTGGTTTATGTGGACAGGGAACTCACTGTTGAGTCCAGTGACAACTGGGTGGACCCCAAACACTTGTCTTTATGACCCACCTAGAGTTATCCAAATGAATCTTACTTGCTTGGTCATGTGTTAGGAATGAGGACTTCCAAAAGACAGAAGTGTCTTCTTTCCTTCAAGAGTGCTATTAAGTGACAGAACACTTCACATTAATGGATTACCCTGTGGCCTCTTTAAACTTTATAAGGTCATGGTTGTAGGGGCAGTCTGCACCATGATCCGGTAGAATCAAATCAACATATGTATCTTCTTTGACCCCTGTACCAGGCTTGAGACTTACTATTAGTTTTGAATGTTCAACCTGGCTTAGGCTTGTTTCTGGCTAGCTCTTTTAACTTAAATTAACCTGTTTTTCTTTATCTACCCTTTGCCTCAGGGCTCTTTACTTTTCTTTCCTTCTGTATATCTTACTTTCACTGTGTCTGTCTGTCGGGCAGCTGCCTGGCTTCTGGCCTGGAGTGTGTCCCTCTCTTTCCCCTTGTTCTCTTCTTTCATTCCTTCTCTCGCTCGTCTCCTCTATTTATTCTCTCTGCCTGCTAGCACCGCCATCTTTTCTCTGCCTAGCTATTGGCCATTCAGCATTTTATTAGACCAATCAGGTGCCTTAGGCAGGCGAGGTGAAACAAATGCAACACATCTTTACATCATTAAACAAACGCACCATAAGCAAAAGTAACACACCTTTACACAATTAAAATAGTATTCCACAGCATAAACAAATGTAACATGTCTTTGCCTAGTTAAAATAATATTCCACAACATACCCGTGTTTAACCTGAGATCCTCCCTGGGTAGTCAGTTGCTTAAAAACCTTTATCCATAGCCAGTTTGGTTTGGTTCTGAGACAGAGTCTCACTACCTAGCCCTAGCTATCTTGGAGCTCTCTATATAGACTGGACTGTTCTCAATCTCATAGAGATTTGAAGAGGCTTTGGAGTCAGCATAGAACATACCCAGACACTAAATTCTCAGCACAAAGGAGATTTATTTACCCTAGAAGGGACAATCAGGGATAGGGACTGCCTCTGGATCAGGCAAAGACAGTACCAGGTTTCTCTGTAGGGGTGGTTTTTCAGGAGAAAAGGGGAAGTCTGTGTTAGGATGAGTTTCTAAGTCCTGATTGGAAATGTTAGTCAGTATAGCCAAATAATGGATTTTGATTGCTGGACTTTGATGTTTTGATAGTTGGACTCTGGTGTTTTAGTCAGGCATAAGGAAGTGACCAAATAAGGGAACGGACCTTGGCGACTAGCTTTAGGAATGTGGAAATGCCTAAATAAGGGAATCTAACGGTTTAGCATGGGAGAGGGAAGTGGGGAGGGCAAGACCTGCCAGCACCAAGTTTAGCAAGGCTTGGGCCTGTTAGAGAGCCCTTTAAGACTTGTCTGCCTCTGCCTCCCAAGTGCTGGAATTAAAGGTGGGTGCCATTACACCTGGCTTCAATTATTATTTTAAAGGTAGGAACCAACTTTTACAATTTTCTACTTGTAGTACCTGGCTACAGTATAAAATAGGATGTTCATTAATTTTAAAGTTAAATGGGATCTGCAGATTAATTGTTCACCAGATTAATTTGATACTTTTACATTATCTTCCTGTGTATCAATGGAAAACCTGAGATGCCTCAGCAACTTAAGAGATAAAGAGAAATAGGGTTGATAAAGTGCCTGGAACACAGTGTATACACCATATAAACATAATCCAACGGATGAATGGCGCTGGTGGGTTGGCGGAAGAGTCACGGCCACGGCAGAACCTAATATTAGTTTTTAGAGCTTTAATGGAGGGAAAGGGGGGTGGTGGTGAGGAGCCAGGCCTGGCAGGGGAAACAGAGCAGGAACGCTGAGAGGAAACACAGGAAGAGAGGTACAGAGAGAGAGTGTGGGGGTCCGTGTCCGGCTTTTAAGGCAGTACATAGTCGCCCGCTGATAGTAAGGCGCCAGACAAGACTCTGAGCTGCGCATGTACAGAATCCTAACAGTATATACCATCCAAACATCACCCAGGAGTCTACTTCATCTGATCTCTGTAACATCTGACCCTGCTAGTAAAACTTAATGTTATTATTACTAAACGTATTATTATCTTTGTCTCTGCATTTAAAATGAAAACAAAAAGAAAAAAATCTTTAAAAGTATTTGAATTTCAGGGATAACTAAGCTACTCCAGCATGCTTAAAATTTCAGGAATGATTTCTCTTTTAAAATCATTATTATTTACTGTGTGCATATATATGGGGGAGGGGGGGCTAGCACAAGCATACTACCACCCGGGTGTGGAGATTAGAAGAAGACATGGGGAAGTCAGTTTTCCTACCTCTTGACTACTGAGAATCAAACTTGGGTTGTCAGGCTAGGCAGCGGCTCCTTCATCCACAGAGGCACCTTGCTGGCCTAGATTTCTCATTTCTTATAAGATGAAGTCTGCCCCTTTGAAATAACTGTGACTCATTTCCATCCCATCTCACCTTTAGTCAACTCCTTCTAATCTTTGACCTCGCGCCTAATTGTCTATTCTCTGAACTTTCCCCCAAGTCGGCCAAGTGCCCCATCCCTATGCTCCCACACCATCTTTCACAACTTCTCTAAACTATTGACGTCTGCAGTTTCTAGACTGTGAGCATGAGACTAGCCAGCTGAGGACTGAGCTGACTTGTGTATTTGTATTGCATTGTAATGTCAGGTGAATCAGAGATGCTCCATAAATGTTCAGAGACTGAATGCACTGGATACTCTGCTTGAGCCCACATGTTTATGTCTTAGTTAGGGTTTCTACTGCTGCCATGACCAAAAGGCAAGTTGGGGAGGAAAGGGTTTATTTAGCTTATACTTCAGCATTGCTGTTCATCACTGAAGAAATTCAGGACACGAACTCAAACAGGGCAGGATCCTGGAGGCAAGAGTGGATGCAGATGCCATGGAGGGGAGTTGCTTACTGTCTTGCTTCCCCTGGGCCACTCAGCCTACCTTCTTATAGAACCCAGGACCACCTGCCCAGTGATGGCACCACCAACCATGGGCTGGGCCCTTCCCCATTGATCACTAAATGAGAAAATGCCTTACAGCTGGATCTCACTGAGGCATTTCCTCAACTGAGGCTCCTTCCTCACTGATGACTGTAGCTTGTGTCAAACAGACACACAAAACCAGCCAGTACATTTATAGTAATTGACAAAGGATGCTCAGCACTTATCACATCGTCTTAATTTTCACTCAAGTAATTTCCCATAATACTCTGAGGTAGCTATTAGTATAGTGGTTTCAGTAATTGACTCTGGTATCATTAGTTCAAACCAGCTTCTCATAACTAAATGTGTAATCTTGGCAAGTTAATCTCTCTGTTTACAGTAGCTGGTAGATTCTATGCATGGACCTTGGTAGCTCTAACAAGCTAGGCTCAGCCACCTGTCTTCAATATGTCAAAAAGACAAGCAAGGAAAAGCAGAGAAAGGAGATTTACTCAGTGAAGAGGAATGAGTAAAGATGTTCAGTGACTCCCCCAAGTCCATCTTTGGCGGCCCTAACATGAGGTTCAGTTGGTTTTTTTGGGGGGTGGGAGGAGGGCATGAGACGTGCATAAGTTAGCAGTCCTGGCCAAGGTGCAGCCTCACTCATCATCATAGAGCTGTGTGAAATCTTGCTCAGAATTTCCCACTGGCTGGCACCAGGGCCCCAGTCCTTTCCTTCTTCCAGTATAAGACTCCTGCCAAAATTCCAGTTCCTTGGAGTCCATGTCTCAATAGTCTCATAGCTGAAGGGATATCTTAGAATATCTTCCATCCTGCAATTGCATGTGTACATTTCCTCCTACTATAGTCATACACAGTCCAGTCTATAAAGTGATCAGAATTGTGTTTGGTAATATCACATTCAAAAAAGTTAATACACGTTATTTAAATACTAGAATGAGGGCTAGAGAGATAGCTCAACGGAAAAGAGCCCCCGTTCTTGACCTGCTTTTCTTCCTAGCCAGTACCCACATGGCAGCTCACAAACCATGCATAATTCCAATTCTAGGGAATCTGATACCCTCCAAGAACACCAGGCACTCAGGTGGTGCACATACATACATATGCACATATATGCTGGCAAAACACTCATACACATAAAATAAATAAATCTAGAAAAAAATTTAAATGTTAGAATGACCATAATGGGATTTTTTTGTCTTAGAAATTTTTCGTTTAAAACAAACAAGCTGCAGCAACTGCAGAATTCCAAAACCAGGAATTAGTGAATCCAGAACACATTAACTGCCATCCTCAGTCCCTAACTCTAGAGTTTAACAGCCAATCCAAGTTCTTCGCCAGACCAGAGGATTGTGGTACTCATCTTCCCGTGAGGGTTTTTATTATACACATATATGTAGGTATTATAGATACATGTACTATATTATATACTTTTTTTTATTGTGTGTGCGTGTCAGAAGGCAACTTTTGTGGAGTCGGTTCTCTCTTTCTGCCTTTTACATGAGTTCCAAGGATGAAATTCAGGTCTCTACGTTTGGGCAGTAAACACTCTCCGCTCCTCATTTCCCACAATGAGCCTTCTTGCCAGCCTATATACATTTCTCTTCCTTCAAGTTAAGAGGATATTTACTGTTCTTCATTTTTGTTTTTTTATATCTCAGTTCTTTAACCTAGAATCGCAATCAGAAAGAACCGAAATCCTCCCAACAGTACTGTTTCCCCGCTGCTTTCTCCACGTACAAGGCCATGCCGCCGCTCCCCTTTCAAAGCCCCTCATCCTTCTCTGTCCTTGGCTTGCGTGAGTGACAGCTCCGCAGCGCCTTGGGATTCGCCACTGCTCCGGATCTTCTCCGGTGTTTAAGTCTCGGTCCGCAGCGTCTATCCTTAGGACGCTGCTCCTGGCTCCGGATTTGAACGGACGTAGGGAAAGCAAACAACGTGGGACGTGGTTTCAGATCCGCGGGGACCACCTTGGAGGCCTGCGCCCCAGTCTTGCATTCCAAGGGCTAAAAACTGGATTTGCCGGCCGTAAGCGCCAGGGCG
>CABHPR010091539.1:0-28020 GCA_902168415.1 Peromyscus melanophrys
AGCATGGAGACTACATCCATCTCTTGACAATAGGTAGTTTGAATAGGTGGTGAATCCCTACTATAATAAAGTGTACCTGAAGATCACTATGCTAGTCCATGGTGATCTTCTCCTCTCCCTGTACATGGGTAAGACACAGATGATGTGAACTTAATTCAACTGATGTTGATGATACAGTTTATCCCATAGAAACGGAGGGAGATTATTCCTTCAATATATTTTATAAAATGTTTTTTATTCCATCTTGTTTAAAATTTAAGAAAACTTTTATTTACAACTTTTCTTAAAATCATTAGCATACTGGCCAGAAGGCTCAGCAAGCCAAGATTCTTGATGCCAAGACTGATGACCTGAGTTCTATCCCAGGAGCCCACTCAACGAAAAGAGAGGAATGACTGACTCCTACAAGTTGTTCCCGCACTACCACATGTGTGCCTGGCATGGTCTTATGATTACACAAATATATTCTCACACTAAATAAATAAGTGTAAACAACAACAATAACAACAAAAACATATTGGAGAACTATGTCAGACCAACAAACTCTCAAAAAATCTTGGGACAGAAACTACTTTTCGAGAGAGAAACAGTAGTGGGCCCAGCTTACCTGGCCAGACTCTACAGCACCATAGCATCTGACAAGAGGAGTCGGAAACTGATAACGCAGCATCCGTGGTTGATAAAACACTGTTCACTCTCTTGAAGATTTTAATATAAAGCCTTGGTAAGAATAGGCAGAAACTGCTTGATCTTTGGGTATCGGGAGTGCAGGCTGTGCAGTACAGTGTTGGTGAGTAACAGCAACTTCTTGCTCAATTTCCCTAAACTTACTACATACCATACAGACCCTTATGGAAAACACAATGCAAACAATACTAATTAATCCAGGACTTATCTGGGAAGGATAAGAATAATCACCATCTCAGAACATGGGCTGCTCATTGTTAATAAATAACTCAAGTTCACTATGCTAGAAAAAATAATGAAGGGGGGAAAAACAGTTAAGTATGTATGCCAATTGCTTATCTCTTACCAAAATATTACCTCAAACTGACAAGAGGAAAAAAACCTAAAGTTTGAGTCTGCCATTTAATTGGAAGCAATTGTATAATATTTTGCATTACAGAATCACAGAATGAAACTTGCATTGATTATAAAATATGCTAAGTCTGGTAGTTGAGGATTACTCAGAAGACCAAATTCTATTTTACTGATATTTAAAATATTGACATCTATGCTATTATTTTCAAAATGAGTAATAATGAACTTACATTTTTATTTTCTGTAATTTGATTCTCTATTTACCATATACACAAATGTGTAAAAATAAATTTGTAGGAGGGATGCCACTTTTCTTGAATTTGATACATGCATTCTTCAGACTACTGATGATAATACACATGGCTGATTAGTAAAACTTTGTCCTCGATGTGGAAGGTGAAACAGGTCACAATTCACCAACGGCAGAAGACTATTAAGAATTTGTTCAAAGAATAACAGTCTAAACTTGTAAACTTCAGATGTAAGAGTTTATGTGCATATATGAAAGTATGGAACATGACATTAAGGCATTCAATGAGCCAAATTTAGAGTAACAGCTAGCATACTGGTTCCATGGAGTCAAATAAAAATACCACAAGGACAACAACCTGCAGAATTCAAAAACATTTGCAATGTTAATACATTTGATTTAATAATCTTTTTCATTCAGCCTATTTCTGGACTTTAAATGATCAATATTCAGCATCACATTTCTATAAATAAAATGAATCCCTGTCATATACTTCTTTCAAGATAAATTAAATGCAATAAAGTACTTAGACTTTTGTCATTAAGACTGACCATGTTTCCATTCACTATGGATGAATACATTGCTGTACAGAAGCCATTTTCTTTGCCATTGAATTCATTTGAGAGGGAGATGTTTTAATATGCTTTCATGTCAGTGAAATTCATAAATACGGTCTTGTAAAAACAAGGTAGAACCTGGGATACATGACACTAGATGGATATCTTCACACACACACACACACACACACACACACACACACACACACACACACCACAACATTCTCACCCACAAAGCTCACTGAAACACATACATGTACACTTTCATTAGGGGCAGATTGTTGTGAAAAGAATAACAAGAGACTGGCACTAAATGACCATGTAACTAACTTACCACAATGTTTCTGGAATCTCTAGACATTTCTGCTTTTTTCTCCCTTGCTCCTTCTGTTTCATAGAATCCCCATTCTTTCTCTGATCTTATAGTTACACAATATAATGAATACGTAAGAATGAATTACAAGATATTTGAGGAAAATTCTTCATTTCTGAAAGGCAGTATGTGTGTATATATATATTTAATATTTCAGACACATTCTTTTCCCATATCTGTGATGAATATACATATACAAATAATTGCTGTATTTAAATTTCAAAATGACCCTCTGGCATTCTTATGTAAACTATGTCAGAAAAAGTGTTTTAAATCTAGTAGTTAAGTAAATAAGTTAGTTAAAACAAAAATCAAATTGAAAAAACAGAAATTAGATTATTAAGAGTATTGCTTTGGCCTTGCTAACCATCATTATTCATTTTTCTTTGAAATTCTCAGGGACTCTTTCTGCCTTTTGCAGTGTGAAGTGGAGGAGAGTCCAGATTATGCTTAGCAGTGCTTTTGATGAAGTGAATAGACTGTGTGCTGTGAAGATTAATCTGCAGTGAGAGCTATGCATCCAGACAGACCTAGATAGCTTAGAGTTTCCATAGAATGCTCAGAAGAATTTTATAAAAACCATCTCACCACCCTGCTTCCTGTAGAATTCCTCTATGGTGGGACTGACTCACAGTAAACACAGAAGCGTTGGAGTCTTTGATGTCATTCTACAAGCCTCAGAAAGCCATGTAGACTATGTAGTTCTTGTTCTGCACTGTGTGATCCCTCCTCATGCACCACAGGTTGTTTCTTTTTTTAATTTTTTTATTCATTTTACATACCAACCACAGATCCCCCTCTCATCCCTCCTCTCACTCTCCTCCACCTTCCCCCTGCCTCATCCCTTCCTCCAACAGGTTGTTTCTTAAATCAGCTTTCCTGTTTGAAAACACAAATCTATGGTTTGAGTCTGAACTGTCTGCCATGTACCAACGTGTGGGGTATAATGACACTGTTACACAGAGCAGTTGAACTTATAGGGGTAGAGGATGGACAGTTGAAGTAGCTTCTCAAGAGCAGAATTTTAAGAGATGTAACTTGGCTCTGAGTACAGTTCTGTTCTATGTGCCATGATCCACCACCTTATAAGCAGTGGCTGCCATGAGCTCCGGCTGCCATGGACAGAGCTGATTGCCATGCCTTCCTTCCAAGCCACTGTTCCCTGCAATTGTCTGAAGCTGTGAGCCAGAGTAAATCTCTACAGAGGTGTTCTTGTCAGGCATTGAGCACAGCGATGCAGACGTAATTAGTAAAGTTTCACATAACTTGATTATTAGGCTTTGCTAGAACAAATTCTTAGAGCCAGTTTATGAAAGAACACCCTTATTCTAAGGTATTTTTTGTACTTATGTATAAGAATTGTTTCACTTTCTATCTTGAAAACTCTTTTAAAGAGATGCATGGAACCAATTACTGTCTTGTAGACCCTGAGAATTTTGTGGTGGGGGTTGGAATTGACTCAATTTCTCTCAAGATTATACATAAGGAGACTTTAAGAACTATCGAAACCTTTCCTAAGAATAGAAAATATTAATTTTACAAGAAAAATAATATATGTTACAATATCTGTATGAGGAAATATAAGCAACATCTTTTAGGAAAATGTTTTTTAGACATTAACTATGATGATGAAATATACAAAAATGCAAATAAAGGTGTTTGGTATGGTCTCATTCCATATTCAGTTTAAATTGTTTAATGCTATGATTGTGTTTGATAGGCAAGCAGATGGAAAGGAGGATACTTGAGAGGATGATACACATATAGAGAGACAGACAGGTAAATAGATGACAGATGAGATACAGATATTAAGAAGACAATTACATAGATGGATGGTAGATAAAGAGATATGATAGAATTGAAAGTACATACGAATTGCATTAGTTTCACACTGTGGTTGCAATGTGGCCCACATAAGTCTTCTGTTGAGTACTTGTGTTTAGAGCAAAAGCATGTTGCCTGCAGAATGGAGAAGAGTAGTGGTATTTTTACTCTGATATGAGGTATATATCACTTTTTGGCTTATACTAGTTATATGTTTTCAGCTTTCAATATCTTTTGAACCCAAAATGATAGGATAAGATATCACTATATGCCATGTCCTTTACAGGGATCGGATATTTTTATGAGCATGACACGTATGTGAACACAGTTTTGTTATTTCAAGTTCTTTGAAAAATACTAATCTATTAGCAATGATATTTTTCCACATGATTATCTTTGTGTAATACTTAAAACTATGCTTTTTATCATGACTAATCGTGTAAGTATTTTAATGGTAGAAAATTAAACCTTTGGAAAATATTTAAATAACTCAAACTAGTTTAATGACTAGTCAAAGAATCATTCTGAATTAAACAAAAAAAATACAACAACAAAAAACAAAACAAAACTAAATAAAAGCTCATGGGAGAAACTAAAGTTTGAGACTCAAGAAAAATAATAGCCATCCACTACAGGTTGTTCTAAATAGCATTGCCTATTTCAAAACATGTCTTCATCTCCTCTTTTTATTATTTTTAAATCTGGCAGCAATTGCAGCTGAAGGCCCTTCACAGAGTGCCTGCTGAGCGTTTTAGCAAAAATTAGGTGACAAATTTACTGAAGATGAATTGAAAAAAGATATATCTATATCTATATCTATATCTATATATAAGATATATATATGTGATATATATATATATATATCACATCCATGATTTTAAACACCTATTTATTTTCCTTTTTCAGCTCACATCATTTCTGATTATCTCTTTTAGACAGGATTAAAATTATAGCATTGAAACTCAGTGTTATTGAAATAAATATAAAATGTTATCCATTATATGAGTTGTAGAAGTTGCTTCAATTTTTACAGCAATCTTGCAAAAATCACATATGAAATACACAAAATATATTACCAAAATATGAAAAGTAGTCTCCCATGACTAAAAATACTTTGTATGCTTCTATATTGTAAATGATCAAAATACCATCTATGTGAGAGGAAATACTGAAAAAGGCAGAAATATTTTGTTGGAGAAGAAATAATGCATTTAATTTGATGATCTTGCAAACTGAGTATTATGATTACTTAGCTGGAACAATGACCATAGGCTTATAGAGAATCTTAAAGAATCCTTACATTTTATATGTGATGTTTTCATGTACGTATGTCAAGTCCGAAATGATATTGGATTAAAATTGGCTGATATATCTGAAATAAAACATTTTTTCAGCATCATCTGCACAATTATGGGTCTACATAAATAAAAAAAATGAAGGACGTAACAGTATTAAAAAACGTTAACTTTTTTGCATCACATCCTCTAATTCTAATCTAAACAACAATGAACAGGATTAAAACTAAACTGACTCACACCTAAGGCTCTGGTAACACTGCAGCATATGATGTAGAAACATTGTAATCAACGGTTTAGGGAGTTTGCTGTGAGATTGTTTCTCCTGTAATATGAGAAGTCATACACATAAAAAGCTCAGCAACATGACTTCCAAAACATGAGCTGAGAAAGGATGACACCTATGATCTGGTCAAACTAAAGAAAGAAGATCCTATGAGCCTTGAACCCTACACAAAGGAGTATAGGCAGCTGAAGAAAGCTGGGATTGGTCTGAGGTAGCCTTCCCCATGGAAGAGGACACCAGTGAGTTATTCAGTGCCAAAAGGTCAGCCCTGAAAATATACATACAGATTGCATTATATGGACTGAAAATGTTATATTGTGGAACATATACGCATGTGCACACACACATACACATAATAACAATTATTGGAAAAAGAGTACTGGAACTTGAAAGAGAGTGGCAGAAGTATATGGGAAGTTTTGGAAGAAAGTAAAGGAGAAATACTGTGATTAAAATTATAAACTGAAAAATAACAATAAAACAAAAACTAAATACACTGTTTTTAATTTATTTTAGGGTTACTCCAAATCTGTTGCAAACTCAGACTTCCAGATTATCAATAGTTTTAAAAAAACAAATAATAGATCTTTAGAAACAATTCACATATTTGAGAATTAAATAATAGATGTTCAGAAATCACCCAAGTAAGAAAGGCCAGCTAGCATGAGAGAGTTATTTGAAAACAAGTCTCCATATTGGAATACACAAACTTTATTTATTTATTTATTACCACATAGAATATACTAGACAGTCTATATATATGGAAAACAGTGAATGAACTAATGTGTAATAATATGTAATATATAAATTATTAATTATATATGTGAAAATGTGTAAATTAACCTGTAACAAATCTTCAAATATTATTTACTGACATGTCAGGGTGAAGCTGTCTTAAGATGACTTTTCTAAGCAACAGTAAAAGCTTGTTACAATGTTAATATTTCAATGAGTAGCCTGCAACACAGTTCTTTCTCAAAACACTCTCTCAGCTCTTTGAAGCAATGTAATACATCCCACATCGCCACAGTTCTGGGAAAGAACTTTTTATCCAAATGCAGAAGAACCATAGAAAAAAGAGCCTTTTGTTGAGCTTAAATTGTGTACAAATATATTTTAGTTAATAAAAACAAACCAAACAAGCCTATAAAAATAATAAAACCAGGCACAGATTTTCATGATGATAACTGAGAAGCATCATTTCTAGAACGTGCAGCATTTTATTAAATGGTAGAGTAGTTTGCAAAGGAACCCAATGTGGTAGGGCATGATCCATTCTATGCAACTAGTTCTCTTTTTTATAAATATGAACTTACAAAATGATCACACTAGAGTATACGTCAAGTGCCTGAGCCCATGTAAATATCTTCACTGTAACAAAAGAGATCCTGTGAAAATGTGCTGAATGTACTAGGTGGTGTGTCCTTGATGTAACCAAAGATAAAATCAGTTTTTTTTTCTTTTAAATTACAGAAGTGGTAAAATATATTGATCTAATTATTTCAAGTAAGTCAGAAATATAATTTTTCTAAAAGTGTCATTTAAAGAATATCTTGAAGCTATAGCTTTAATGAATGTGAAATAATTTGCAGAGAACTAGATCTTATCCATATTGGCTATAACCATATTATTATGTGCTTAAATTTTCTGAAATATAAGATCATAGAGATGTATTCTGGTGATGTTGATGCTGTGAATGTGTTGCTCTGATTGATTGATAAATAAAATGCTGATTGACCAGTAGCCAGGCAGGAAGTATAGTATAGGTAGGATAAGCAGAGAGGAGGATTCTGGGAAGTGGAAGGCTGAGTCAGGAGATGCTGCCAGCTGCTGCCGCCTCCATGAGAAGCAAGATGTAAAGTACCAGTAAGCCACAAACCACGTGGCAACTTATAGATTAATAGAAATGGGTTAATTTAAGATATAAGAACTAGATAGCAAGAAGCCTGTCATGGCCATACAGTTTATAAGTAATATAAGTCTCTGTGTGTTTACTTGGGTCTGAGCGGCTGCAGGATCTGGGTGGACACAGGAATACTCCAGCTATAGGTGTACATGAAACGAGTACCTGAAACAGTTATTCCAATAGACCCATCGTTTTCAATATTTGTAATTGTACAGAAGCAAGCAAATCACTTTTTAAAAAATGAAAATTTTAGTTCTTTTCACCAAGATTTCTTGATTGATATCACCCAAAATCTCAGGGTTCATCTGCATGTCTTACCTTTAGTCTTGCAGTTCCTTTATGAGGGACATACCTGAGACTTAACAAAGTGTAACAGTTCATGAGTCAGAGTGGGAGGAGAGAGCATGGAATTCAACCCATGCTCACTTTAAAACTGTCCTTGTGACTCCGACTGTAATGAGATCTGAGATGTCATTGATGCTAAATTATTAACCTTAATAATTAAGGTTATAATAACCTCATAATCTCTTCAGCTTCTGATTCACCATTCACACAGAGCACTAACATGTGTGGTCTAAAGTCATTAGCATCCTCTCCCTCTCCTTACCCCCCTCTTCCCTCTCTTCCAGTCATGTCTGGAACTCTCACAGTATACACGTATCTCCTTCATCCCCTTTATCCTAAACCCTGCAAATATTTCTAAGAGGTCTTGATCCACTCATGAGAATATATGTTCAAGATGAGCAGCCTCCCAATATCAGAAACATTCCTACTCAAAGTGGGTTAGAGCTCACCCGGGAGACACTGGTTCCTTAGGGTACAAAATGGAGAGGCTCACATTAAAGAATCTTTCATTTGAATGCTTCTTTAAGGCCGTTTGAATCTATCCTCGGCTAAGCGAGGGAAATGTAATGACAAGTAATTTTTAAAAATCAGAGGAATGTGTACCGTTTCAAAAGTCAGAATGGAATTCAAACATGATTAACTGATGCTGCCCGTGTCTGTGATGGAATTAATTCTTCAGCAGTTCCTCTTTGATCAAAGGAAAACACATTGCATTTATGTCTCATGGAGTGAATATGCTCTTCCAAATTTTAGCATGCACTTATTGCAGTATAATTCAGGGACCTCCTGAAAGGCAATGTCCCTCAAGACCCTGTGCAATACCACAGGTGACCTGTTACTACTGTGAAAAGGATATCTATGCTTCCTCAGTCTATGCAAGATGTCTTCTTTTATGTTATTCCCTGATGTCTCCACGTTTTTATTGTTCTTTTAAAAAATAAGAAATTCCAAATTTATTTGTGTTCCAATTTCTTTATGTTTGCATCCACTGTGCAGTAACAGAGTTTGTATTGATTTTGGGTATTTAACCTGATAGAGAATAGGCACTTAATACTATTTTTAAATTCAATAAATTGTATATTCAAATATGCTATGCTATTAATTACCCAGAGTCATATTTTGTTTGTTGAGAGGTGTGTCTTAAAAGTAACTAAGATCCTAACACATCTTATTACTTGACAATGGCACAAGGCCCTCATCTTCTCAGATCTTGGAATTTATCAGGTTATTTACATTAAATGACCTTTGATGTTGAAGTTAAAAACTCCTTTTTAAAATGCAATAGGCCGAGTCATTGCCCGCAAAATAAAGGGTGGATTTGTCAATTCTGCCATTCTTCAGTTGTGGCATCAATCCAGGGTATAGACAGCACCCATCTAAGCCCATCTGCAATAGGAAGGTACCGGCCATATGGCTTGCTTTAATTTAATTCATTCTGACTCAAGTGGTCTGAACCCATGAAAAAAGAAGCTGCTAATTCATTAGGCCATAAGTGGAGGAAAATCAAATAGTACTAATTGAGTAATACCATATAAAACTTATTAAGCACTAGGTTTCATAAGGTAATATCCTAAGAATTAACCTTACATGTTTCATTTAAATTTCTTATATTAACATGAAATATTAGTGTTAATATCATTACACTTGTCATTTTTCTAAGAACAAAAGTAAAGAAAGACAAAATTGTCCATTTAGTATTATATTTGGTATCCTTACCCAAATTTAGTATAATGAGGTTATAACTCAACAGCTCAATTATTTTCCTTGCATTTCCTTAGGACAACATCTCCTCTTAATTTGTATAATATGGCAGTAATTTTAAATAATAATGTTTTTGGCAAAATAACAAAAGTAGATTCTCTCTAAGAACATATTACTGTGATAGCCATATTTTCTTGAGTATGTTTCCACTACTCAAGTATGAGAACGCCCCCTGACAAGCAGGCCTCAAATCCATTCAGAACCAAGTAGTTATGCCCATAACATGTATGTCATTATTAGTGGGTATATCTTGCCAGGCTAATCCTCACTTTATTTTACAGGATTCACAGCTAAGATAAGAATGTTGATGGATTTTTTCCCCTGGTAGCCTACATAACATCTTCTGGTACTATGAAAGCTAGGCAACAGATAGGATGCTTCTATGTCTGTAGCAGCTTTAATTTTCCATGTTGTCTCATGACAACAGAACATGCCTATGAGACTGGTATTATCTGTTGTTAATGGATTGCATCTCAGTCACTGTTTTGATTGTGATTATCTCTAAAATCACAAAGTGGCAATACATAGCACATGGATACTGCCTGTGCTATTTTAAATAATTCTAGGCCATTTGAAATGATCTGCAATCAAAAGGTTAAAAACAAATGTATAGGAAGATGAGGTGAGAGGAAATAGAGGTATGGGGATAAAGATACTGTGAGAACTGCTTGAACAAGTAGGGTTTATTAATTAAAATTAAAAATAAAAATATATAAATTATCATCAGGAATAGAAATAATATACCTTGGTAAAAAATGTGATATAGTCCTTATATATATCACCTTGATTTTATGATTTGTCAAGTTTTCTTGAAAGCCTTCTTTGGACAAATCTCATCAGCAATTACTCTATAATTTATTTTCTGTTACCCATTGTAAAAAGTTAGTGATATGTAAAAAGCTCAGGGTGTTTCAAAGCTTTCTAGGCTTAGGGCTTTTCTGTGTCTTTCACAGTTGTCTCATGTCTGCTTCATTTGGTGACGTCCATGGGCTGTTATTTTAGATGCACAACTTCCTTTGTTTCTTACCAAATATGACAGCCTATCTTTAAAAGCATTGACTTCCTCTACTTTCATGTGTGCTTACTCAAGGATTTAAAAAAAAAAACTATGCACATACAGTGACTGCTAACTAATCATAAACATCTATAATTTTGTTGAGAAATTAAGATATTTGGGGTAGGCATTCAAAAAGGGAAGGTGTTAATGGAACTGAATTAAAAACCCTGACATTAACCTGCACACCTGTGAACACCTGATTTGTGACAAAGAAGCCAAATCTGTACAACGGAGAAAAGAAAGCATCTTCAACAAATGGTGCTGGCATAACTGGATGTCAACATGTAGAAGACTTCAAATAGATCCATATCTATCACCATGCACAAAACTCAAGTCCAAGTGGATCAAAGACCTCAACATAAATCCAGTTACACTGAACTTGATAGAAGAGAAAGTAGGAAGTAGTCTTGAACGCATTGGCACAGGAAATCACTTCCTAAATATAACACCACTAGCACAGACACTGAGAGCAACAATTAGTAAATGGGACCTCTTGAAACTGAGAAGCTTTTGTAGGGCAAAAGACACGGTCAATAAGACAAAAAGACAGCCTACAGAATGGGAAAAGACCTTCACCAACCCCACATCTGACAGAGGACTGATCTCCAAAGTATATAAAGAACTCAAGAAACTAGACATCAAAATACTGAACAATCCAATTAAAAATGGGCTAAAGAGCTAAACAGAATTCTCAAAAGAAGAATCTCAAATGGTCAGAAGACATTTAAGGAATTGCTCAACATCCTTAGCCATCAGCAAAAAGCAAATCAAAACGACTCTGAGATACCACCTTACACCTGTCAGAATGGCTGAGATAAAAAAAAAAACACTGAAGACAGCGTATGCTGGAGAGGATGTGGAACAAGGGGAACTCTCCTCCACTGTTGGTGGGAGTGCAAACTTATACAGCCACTGTGGAAATCAGTATGGTGGTTTCTCAGAAAATTGAGAATCAATCTTCCTCAATACCCAGCATACCACTCTTGGGCATATACCCCAGGAATGCTCAATCACACCACAAGGACACATACTCAACTACATTCATATCAGCATTATTCATAATAACCAGAACCTGGAAACAACCTAGATTCCCCTCAACCAAAGAATGGATTAAGAAAATGTGGTACATATACACAATGGAGTAATACACAACAATGAAAAACAATGACATCATGAAATAAGCAGGCAAATGGGTAGAACAATAAATATCATCCTGAGTAAAGTAACCCAGACTCAGAAGGACAAACATGGTATGTACCCACTCATAAGTGGACACTAGATGTAAAGCAAAGGATAACCAGACTACAACCCAAAGCTCCAGAGAAGCTGTCTAACAAGGAGGACCCAAAGAGGGATGCATAGATTGCCCTGGGAAGGGTAAATAGATGAGATCACCATGAGTAAACTGGGGATGAAGGGTGGTCAATGGAGGGTAGGAGATGGGGGATAAGAACATAAGGGAACAGGATCGTCAAGCTGGAACAGGGACAGAGTGGGAGAACAATGAAAGAGATACCATGATAGAGGGAGACATCATAGGAATAGCTAGAAACCAGGTGCTGGGGAAGTTCCCAGGAATCCACAAGGATGACTCCAGCTTAGACTACTAGCAATAGTGGAAAGGGTACCTGACCTGAACTGGCTTACTCCAGTAGTTAGATCGGTGAATACCCTAAATGTCATCATAGAGCCTTTCTCCAGTAACTGATGGAAGCAGATGCAGAGATCCACAGCCAAACACCAGGCCAAGCTCCAGGAGTCCAGTCAAAGAGAGAGAAGAGGGATTATATGAGCAAGAGCATCAAGATCATGATGGGGAAACCTACAGAGACAACCAAACCAAACTAGTGGGAACTCATGAAATTTAGATCAACAGCTGTGGAGCCTGCATGGGACTGGATTAGGACTTCTGCATAGCAAGACAGTTTTATAGCTTGATTTGCTTAAGGGTCCTCCTAGCATTAAGATCAGAATCCATCCCTGGTGCATGAGCAGACTTTTTGGAGCCCACTATCTATGATGAGGCACCTCACACAGCCCTGAGGCAGGGAGAGAGGCTTGGACCAGTCTCTACTAAATGTACCTCCCCATGGGAGATCTTATTTTCTTGTAGGAGGGAATTAGGAGTGGGTTGGGAGGGAGAGACTGTAGGGGCAGGAGGAAGGAAGAGGGAGATCTTTGATTGGTATGTAAAATGAATAAAAATTGTTCTTAATAAAAGAAAAAGGGAAGGTCCTCTTCTACCTGGAGTCAGGCATTCTGGGTTTCCTACAGTGCAGTTTAGAGCAGATAATTGCTCTTTTATGAGTTAGTTAAGAAAGATTCTGTGACAAAAGCTCCTGCATTTGTTTTGGGGAACATCATCCTGACAGTCATATTTATCTTACCAACTATGATTGGTTTGGTTCCCAGAAGGACAGGTACTGCCCTACCTGCTTAGATGTTTCTCATGGCCTCTGGTCACTATGAGTCTGTTCTAACTCATATCGGACAAACCTGAAATAGATTAATGACAAAATAGAAGATATACATGGGAATGAAGACAATGATGAAGAAAAAGAGGAGATTTATCCATTTTTCTCGACTAAGTGATCCAGGTATATACATGACTTCTAAAGCACTGCGTACTATTCTATAGAAATCCATTATTCTTCACAGATATCCTATAAAACATGGGAACTGCTACCCTCTTCTTATGTTAGAAATTACAAAAGAAGAAAAGGAAAAGTAATTCTGCTTAAGTTATTTATCCTGTATGTGACCTAAAAGAGGTCTGGACTTGGGAAAACTGACTTCAGAAAAATTGTAGATGATCTTCCCAGTACCCTGTCTCCTGTTACATTATATTCTCATTTATTTATTTAGTATTGTTAGAAATCAGACCACAGACCTTGAATCTAGCACTTTTTATATAAAAAAGCACTCCACTGCTTAGATACAACTTTAACCTATACTATATTCCATACACACAAATAAAGACAATGGGTATCAAGTGAGTTGAAGTATTATTAAACCATTTTCAGGACAATTCATTTAGAGTTGCTCTTTTGTGAAACCACTCAATGTTTTCAAGAAACCAGTTCAAAATAAAAGGAGGTGTCATTTATAATGTTTAATATTTATATAAAGTATTAAGCTGTTTTGTCCACAAGTAAGGAATGACTATGGGTGAACTCACTTTATGAAGACTTATATTAACAAACTGAGTAAACATTAATCATGAAATACTATTTTTTATACACTGTGAAACATTTTTATACAGCCTGTCATGTGAATAGTAAAGTTGAAAACATGAGCTGTCTTGATATACAGCTTTCATAAACACAAGCAAACTTCAGTGTCAGCAGCTGAGGGAAAACACCAAAAGAAACAGGGCAGTGTCCTATCAATATTTTAGATAGTAGGAAATGTTTGCAATCATCATCTATGTTTCCAATTAAGTAATATCAACTAATTTGAATGTTAATATTGCAAAGCACTTATGAACTTTATTCTGTACTGAAAAGAGAGAAAACAGGTGCCTTCTGTCTCTAATGGCAGACATTGTATAAGTATGGCATAAAGTACGAAATATCCAAACATTTGTTTGAGCTCACTGTTGCTTAGGACTGCCTGTGACTTCCATTCCGTCTATCCTATCTTCTGAGCAAAAATCTAGAGAGAGCAGCTCAAAGCAGAATGTCCTGTTTCCTAGAAAGTTAAGTACACACAGAAATGCCCAGAGCACAGGTACTTATACTCAATTTACCTTAATAGAACCAGGGTAAATGTTGCTAATTATCTTAAGGTGCTATTTCATATTTCATTTTAAGAATTTAACTTAAATTGATATTTTGATTCTTTATTCTGTCATATCTGAGGTTGGTACTCTTGGAAATAATCTTTAAAATATGATGAGATGGTTTTTCAAACTCTTACTGAATCTCTTTAGGTTATTTGCCCTTTCTCCTAGTCCCAAGGCTGCTGAATTCCTTGATAGTTATTTAAGATTCAAACCATCAAACTGACTGGCTTCTTCCAAAAATTAGGCAAAAATTAATGTCCTACTAGAGACATGGCTCAGTAGTTAAGAGCCCCTTTTGGCTCCAGCAGATGACCTGAGCTCAGTTTCCAGGACCCATACCTGTTGGCTCATAACCATGTGGTTCTCCAGCTCCAGGGGTCTGACACAGATTTCTGTCCTTCATTAGTACCCAACTTACAGGCATATATCCACGTAAAGACACCTACACATACATGTAATTATAAAAAATAAAATTATAACTTTAAAAACTTTAGTTCCCCAACTTCTCTTTCCTATTGGTAAAGATTTTTCTTAGAATTTGAAAGGATTATTCCACCTTGTGGCATTTTGTTGCCCTTCTGGATCTATCAAAAGTATAAAGTCATAGTAGAGAAGGGTAATCACAATAAACAGACAGTTCATCACAGAATTTGTCTGGGTGTACAATTTATAATTGTCTAAGAATATTTCCACTGGTAACCAGAATGAATTTGGGGATATATCTTAATTGAATGCTCCATAGTAGAGTCGAGGCTTTTTCCAAAACACACAAAAAATTTTCTTTATAATTACAGAGATTAATTCATTTTTCATAACAAAATAAACTAGTCTTTATTTATATCTATATTTTGCTGTAAAGACAACTTGTGAATTATACCTGTATAATTCATGTATATTATACCTGTATATTCATGTTAGAGTCTGCCCACTCTATACAAATAAATAAAATTGTTACACTTTAAAAGAAAACAAGTTGAACCAAAGCACACTTTCTTGTTATCTTTCCTATACTTTCAAACTAAGCAAATACTTTTCATTGAAGGTAGTATATTCATTTTAGATGATTGGTTTCCAAGATGTGAGTATTACCATTTTTTAATTCTTAGCACAGAGGTCACTGTGTCATACATAGTTTATCAAATTATTTTTCTTTGATTTCATAAGTATGTCTTGTTACTGTTATGCCCACAATACTGTTTAAAGGTCTCTATGAGAAAGATTTCTCAGTTAATTAGTTCATCTCTGTAGTTCCTTAGAAGATATCGTATCTAAGAGGAAATTCCTTAATGCACAGAATTCTAAACTATAAAGGATAGTAAATAAAGTGATTTGAGCACTTTGCACAATCTGCATTTGTCTATGGATGCTAGTTCTTAATAATTTTTAAGGTTTTTTTTTTTTTAATCTTGAGAGTCTCATACATGAGCACTGTACTTACACCATCTATACCCTTTCCTTTCCCTTTATCCACTCTTCTTTAAGTAGTATGGCTGCATGTATATATACATACCCATGTACGTGTCAGTACAATCTGCTGAGTTTATTTATTGTTAGTCATATGCACACATATTTAGAGCTGATCACTTGGGACTTGATAACTTTTCAGGTGGCTTCACCCCGAGGAAGACTAATTGTCTCTCTCAACAGTAGTTGACTGTGTTTATCTCATTATGTAGGCATGGGTCTTGTGAGATATTCTCCATCCATATTTTGGCATGTCAACTGGTGTTGTCACTGTGTGGTCTTGTCTAGGTGACCATGTTGTCGGGTTTTGATGCTGCTTCCTTATATATTAGAAGAGCAGGAAACAAAAATTTCTTCTATCCACTTTTATCCTGTACTTTCTTTAAACTCACATCCTTTGCTTTCCAATACTAGAACATATAATTCACAATTTTGCTTTAAATAGTTCACCTGTGAGACAACTATTTGTGAGTAGTTACGACCTGTGTCTGACAAAGTAGTGTTAGAGCCGACAGCAGGGTGTCAAGGAGGAAAAAGGATGAGAAAGATGCTGGTTTAACCATTATTCTCTGCATCTATATTGGCTTAATGTATGCTTTTAAATTAATACCACTATTAAAATAATGGAACCCTGGGTTTTTAGCAGTGTACTATTTTAATGAATTACAAATGACATACTTGACCCTGAGGAAAGACTCAGTGGTAATGAGATGTCATCCATGCCTGACCAAGCTACCTATTTCTGCATTAATTGATGGGAATTTTCATTACTTTGAGTGTCTTAGGATGCAACTGATTTAATTTCAAATCAAGGGAACTTGTCAGAATCTTAAAAATATAGGCTTACAAGAACTCTGTCAGTAGCAATTGTTCAAATTATGCACTGTCACTAATTAACACTTTCTCAGTGTGGTGAAGATCAGAGAAAAATCTTGTGTTAGCTCCTGTTCTTTTCCAGGAGTGAAGTAATACATATTCTCTAAACAGGGACATGTTTAATAAAACATGTTTTGTTCCTTTGAGAAATAATAAAAAGGCCTAGGGGGGATTCAGAGAGACTCCAGAGATGCCTAAGAATTTAAAGGACCATGTGTTCTTTCCTCAAGGTATGATAAGTGTGAGGCTGAACATATGGAATCTGCATTTTTAAAGGTCAAGGTGATTAAACATAGGCAATTTCTTGTGGCTCAAACTATGATTTGACTCATAAACTAAATTTTATAAAATTACTTTTCTCTGTGTGTTGTGCTTCAGCTAAGGACCTTTACTTTTTCAAAAAGAGGTCTTAGGAAAATGAAAATAATAGTCTCTAAAAAATCATCATAGCATATTGTCACCACAAAATAAAAATATAATCGAATTTTTTTTAGCAATAACATCATTTAAGTAGAGAATCCTTTTGTAATGTAGAGTTAAACAACTTAAACATACATACATATATATATATATATATATATATATATATATATATACTAGTTTATTGACAGCAACATCACCATAACTAAACTTTAAGACTAATCCTTTTCCAAAATTACATGGATCTTAGTTTGAGTATTGATTATTTTATCTAGATATTGTAGAGGCACAGCCTTAATTACTTAAGTAAAGATAAACATTGTTTAATTTTTTATTTCATAACTTTGGTTATATAATCATTTATTACGGTATATTTGGCCATCAACATTTTTAGTTATTTATACATTTCATTGTTGCAAGATTTTTATTACACTCTGTAAAGATATGTCACCTTGATTGGTTTAATTAAAAAGCTAAGTGGCCAATAGTTAGACAAGAGATGTGGGTGGGATTTCTAGACAGACAGAGTTCTGGGAAGATGCCAGAAGATGCAAGCAGACTGTGCAGGAGGAGAGGTAATAGCCATGAGCTACATGGTTAAATATAGATTAATATAAATGGGTTAATTTAAGTTATAAGAGCTGTTTAGGGATAAGTCTAAGCTGTAGGCCAAGCTTTCATAATTAATGATAAGTCTCTGTGCCAATATTGGGGAGCTGGTGGGACAGAGAAAGACTTGTTACACATGGCATCCAACATGAGGGGGCACATATTTCCACATAGGACCTGAGAAAGCTTTAAAAAAAGTTCCAAACACACAAACATGGAGCCAAACACAGCTTCCTAGTCTCTTAGTCTCTCCAGCCAGAGCCTACATAGACCCGGCTCCCAGTCACTGCCTGTAGGCTTGAGCTAGCAAGCACCTTGTGTGGAGCCATGCAGTGGGTTTAAGGCTTGGCTCACATGGTCAGAGAAGGCTGCAGTCATGCAGTAAAATGGTCCAGAACAAGAAAACCTTTAAACAGATACAGTAAAAAATGGGTATAGGCAGTTATGGAAAAAAAATAATTTAAAAATAATAAAGTCTTTAAAGAGAGAGTGAAGTAATATAAAAGAAAAAGCTCCATAAATATGGGAAACAGGGCATCTGGATCCTATATGGTGTTTTGTTGACTTTGAATTTTTTTAATGCTGATGAGCAAACAATAGATGCTGAGAGACATTGGATTATGAAAGAAACTGCTGAATTAAAGCAGACTATATATTTTAGTGATGTTGTGGCTTCAGAATTGAAGTAGAGAAATGTGCTGCATTGAGGGAGAAGTTATACCTTTGTTTCCACAGGAAACAAAAAGTTATGGTTCTCTTCAGAGTTAATGAAAATAAAATTTGATTGAGGGAGACCTCCTGAAAATCTTGGCTACAACCATAAAGAAACAAACAAACAAACAAACAAAAAGACTACAGGACAGGTGGTGTATGTGCTGATCCCACTACTATGGGAACAGCTCTAAGAATTGATAAAACTTGTTGGCTACAGAGTCTTCATGACTTATTAGTACATACCATCCTTTCATATGGATGGGTAAAGATTTATATTACAGTTTGTTTATGCATTCCAAATGGACTTATAAAGTTGGCAGATGCCTTTTATCTACTCAAACATAAAACAAAAAATCATCTTTAGCTGACATGTGCAGACTGCACATTCCATACTTGTGTTAATGCAGATAGATATATGTTACCTTTAAAAGTTTGTGTGTTTTCAGAAAGAAAGGAAGGACCAAACACCAATGAAAACAAGTAACCTAGATAATTCAGCCTCTCTGACTGCCACTGTTGCAGTTTCCTCAAAATTCTGCATTCTGGGCAATTTCAAGGTGGTAAGCAGATGGTACAAACTCAGACTACTCCAGCCAGGATTTTACATAAGCCTTGCATTATCCCATCACACCCAGACTGGACAACAGCTAACTCCCCCAGAATTTGACCATTGTGTTAATTTCCCAGGGCCCCCTGAAGATGATGTCACCCATAAATATCAGAGAGTAATTTTAAGAACACAACACTCACATTCCCAAGAGGAGGGATGGGTGGTTTTTGGTCAGGAGATGGGTTATAGATATTTATCAATGTTTAAGAAAGTTGGTTACAAATTGTTATTGGTCATGTTCAGGAAAGAAACTAAACAAAAAAGATTAGATTCTAGGATCTTGTTCTGCAAAGAAAAAATGGGGATATAGGATTGATAGGAGAAAAGTGTAAATTTTTGAATCTACTTTTAAACCAAAAAAGTAAATACTAGTGTCAAACAGTTTACATTGGTATGAATTTTTTGTATATTGATACAAATTTAAAGTTATTCTTGTTACACTGCATTGTATGTTCCTATTTCTTATTTAAGGTATTGTGCCTATGCAGATCATTTAAAAATGTAATGTATAGTTATAGTCCTTAAAAGTTATTTAGGGCAATAAAAAATACATGTTAGTAGTTGTCTGTAACAATCAGACTTATAGTCATGTTAGGTGTAGCATGAATCTTAAAAGTTCTTATTAATAAAATCAAACCTGAGCCAGGTATTGGGGTGAACACTGGAAGATCAGAGAGACAGAACAAGCCACAGCTAACCTCACCTGACCAACTTCTCAGCTGATCTTGTCTCCTCAGACTGGAAGTCTCTGTGTCCTCATATCCGAATGGCTCTCAGCTGAACTGCTACTCCAAAGCCTAAAAGCTTAACCAGCCAAATGCTGCTAGTTTCTGGTTCTCACGCCTTATATACCTTTCTGCTTTCTACCACCACTCCCTGGGATGAAAGGCCTCCCTGGGATTAAAGGAGTGAGTCACCATGCTTGGCTGTATCCTTGAACACATGGATTTCTGCCCCTGGAATCCTAGGATTAAAGGCGTATGCTACCACTGCCTATCCTCATGTTTAATATTGTGGCTGTTCTGTCTCTGACCCCAGATAAGTTTATTAGGGTGCACAATATTTTGGGGAACACAATACCACCACAGTTAGGTATATTTTCAAGGCCAATCAGAGACATAGTTTGAATAGATGTTCTTTAAACACTTCAGAGAGCTACAGAATATGGAATTTTAGTGCTTTAATAGCATAGGGTTATTCATGACAGTGAGACAAGTCTGGGCCTGGCAGCACCAACCTACTTCAGAAAAGGATGATGGGCACTGAAGAGCCTACATATGGAGTTTCTTTTTAGCAAAGCTAGCCATTTGAGCAAGAAACTGTCCTTGCCTCAACTTCTGACAGTACACTGTACAAACTGGACAAGTTGAACACAAAGGAATAAGACTGCTGAATGTAGATGTAACCAACTGCCTTATTAAATAAGAGACACAGAGCCAATGTAAAGATGAAAGCCAAAGAGGTCAGAGCTAAGAGTCTTACCCGCTTTCCGCCAGCTAGCCTCTCCCGCCAAGAGACCTCTCCGAAAAGGACTACTCCCTGTGCATTTGACTTTAAATAAGAGTTCTGTTCTGCCTTCTCATTGGTTGTAAACCCAACTACGTGACTGCCTCGTCACTACCTCTCTGTACAGACCTCCAAGTCTTCTATGGTTGGTATTGAGATTAAGGGCGTGTGTCTCCAATGCTGGCTGTATCCTTGAACACACAGAGATTTACCTAGTTTTGCCTGCCGAGTGCTGGGATTAAAGGCGTGCACCCACCACCGCCCTGGTTTTCGCTATGGCTTGCTAATAGCTCTGACCCCTAGGCAACTTTATTTATTAACATACAAATAAAATCACATTTCAGTACAAATAGAATACCACGATATTTCCCCCTTTCTAATTTAATAAAAAGAGGGAAAAAAAAAGGAAAGTTGTAACTGATATAAGAAAAACTATATACAAAAGTACAATAACTATATACAATATATACAAGTGATAAATACCTAAACAATGTCTAGTCCATTTGTATTTGACAAGTTCAGAGAAAATAATTCCATTACTTATCCTATTTTGGTAAGTCCAAAATGTACCTAATTCCTTTCTATCCTAACTAATCTTCAACTATAATTAATTAATCTTTAAATATAACTAACTAATCTTCAACTCCCTCAGAGACCCAAGAAGGAAATAATATTACCTAACAAAAATAAAAACAGGAAGTGCATGCAAGCAGCTTCCAAAAAATTGTGAGTTGACAGAAACAGCCAGCCGCCTGGACAGTCACCTGAAGTTTCTCCCCAGTGTTGGGGCATCATCTTCAGCCTATAGGCTTAGCGTATCTGACAGACTCATTTGTGAAGTAGGACGTACACAAGGTCAACAGTTCAACCTCACCTTGGGTGAGAGCAGTCCATGTACCAGAAACACCTGAATTCCACTAGTGTCATGTCCTGATTCAGGATTTTAAATTCTGGAAATTGTTGATGGTTTTTGAATTCAGCTGTCCATTCTTCTTGACTGTGTATGTGTGGCTTCATCTCAGCATCCCGTTCTTCTCCACATCCCTCTATTAAATGCCAGTCTGCTTTTCCAGATTGCAAAGGCCACTTCAGAGATGGTGCCATATTGTCCTGGCCTCGGAAGATGCCTTTTGATAAAGCCATAACCACACTTGTTTTGGCAAGAATCGGTAGTCCTTTGTTTCATGTTCTGTCTGTCCATTTTGTCCTGTTGTCAGCAGTTGATTCGAGGATACTTTGTTGTCCAGTGGCCAACTTTTGCCACAATGAAAGTTAACTCCATATGCAGTTTCTTCAATGCCCATATTCTCTCTGAAGTAGATTGGTACTGCCAGGAGCCGACATGTCTCATAGTCATAACAAAAGAGAAAAATTTTCTAAGTTATTAAAACATTTTAAATGCCATATTCTGTAGATCTCTGAAGGGTTTGAAGATGACCTGTCTATCTAAAATATATCTGCTCAATTTTGAAAATATAGCTAATATGACTACAAGTTCTATTGTAATGTCTAACTACTAACTTTCATTTCTTTATATCCTAATAGTTGGTAATAATAACATTCAAGAATCAGCAATTTGCATTATTTTGTTAAATGAATGGTATAAGTACAATTAGAAATATACATATAGCATTTCCTAACAATATCAATTTCAATATATATAATTTGTATACAACAGCTGAACTTTGCCAAGACAAGGTGGGGCAGTCCTTCAAAATTCCTGCTTCACAGATAGGCTCGTAGGCCGAAGATGGATGCTGAATGTTACAGAGTAACTCTGGGTGATTGTCAAGGTAGACAGATGTTTCTGTCATTTTTATAGTTTTGAAAGTTGTTTCCTCTACACTTCCTGTTTACTCAGGTAATATTATCCCCTTCTTGGATCTCTGCTGGAGTTGAAGATTATATATAGTTTTCCTTGTTATCAAATATGGAGAAAAAAGTCACAAAAGAGGTATAAAGTATATATGGTTGAGAGACATAAAAGCTTAAATTATTTATCTAAGAAAATGTTTTGAGGTCTAAAAAGATAATTTTGGGTTGGTAATACAAGTTATGGTAAAAAAAATGGTTTAGGTATAAAACTTTAAACTCATCAAGATAAAATAGATAATTTCTCCAAATTTGCTAAATATAAATGTACTTGATATTGTAAATGTAATTCTTACCTGATAATTTTTCTTATTGCATATAGGTTTACTGTGTTAGAGTTAAACCCTTTTCTTTCTATTTACACAAAATGGGTAAATGTTGTGACATATTTGCTTATATTATATAGAGATATGCCATTGTAATTGGTTTAATTAAAAAGCTAAATGGCCAATAGCTAGGCAAGAGTTATAGGCAGGGCTTCCAGACAGAGAGAGCTCTGGAAAAAATAAAGGGGGGGGGATGCAGCAGGATATGCACTAGAAGAGGTCATGAGCCATGTGGAAGAATGTAGATTAATAAAAATGGCTTAATTTAAGTTATAAGAGCTAGTTAGGAACGAGTCAAAGCTATAGGCTGAGGTTTCATAATTAATAATAAGTCTCTGTGTCATTATTTGGGAGCTGGTGAGACAAAGAAAGACTCATTACATGCTATTTTGAATTTTGAAATCAAAATTTAAAATAACAGTGTGCCTTGATTTTCAAAGTATAAGGAAATTTCTTTTGACTGAATTATGGTTTGTGGAGGAAAATACTATGGTTTTTAATAATTATAAAAGGAAAGGCTACTTAAGGGATTGTTAATCCTGAAGGTTTTAAGAAAAATCAGTTTTTATAGAGCTCTCATTTATCCTGCATTGTGCTAGACACAAGCATGAGATGATGCATGTGGTAAACACAGCTCCCAGTTTAAACAGAGAGAAGGAGTTACAGGTTATGTGTATTAATAATTTGAGAACCTGCCATCTCTTTAACAAAGGTTTGCTTTGACAATTATCAGTTTCATATCAGTCTCTTCCATTACTTGTTTCATACCACATTTTTTTTTGCACAACAAAAAGAAGAATTAAAATCTTTTCAGAAGCAGATCATTCTATGCTCTTCATTTGCCTAGTAGACTATGGTGGGTTCCTCTGTGGCTCTCCAAAGATGTCTAGAGCCTCATTCTCAAAACTGAAATTGAAAATACTTCTTCACCTTATTAAAGGACAACTCCCATGACAAGATTAACCCATTTTCTCTAGATGGCCCCTTGTCATTACAAAGGTCTGTTTAAAAGACTTACCAAGTGGCCAGACAGAAACAAACATTACAGGGAAGGGACTAAAAATCCACAGAATGTCAACAGTCTTTCTAAACTAAAAATTAGGAAGATTCTGTCCTCTAGTACTTCTAAAAGGAACTACCATATAAATATTGATGCTAGATATAAGACACAGTTGAGATTTCTGACTTTCAGAGCCGTAATGGAATACTTGTGTCTGAATAAGTCCACCAAGCATGTTAATATGCTAAGGCAGGAAACTAGTGCAGACGTATGTATGCCTGAAGACAGTATTCTATGACAGCAAATCCAGAAAACGAATGCTCTATTAGTGACTTTTTTCATTACTGTTACCGAATACCTGGAGAAAACACTCCAGGCTATCACAGTGGGGGAGGCACAGTGGCAAGCGTATGAGGCTGCTAGTGGGCTGTATGTTCAATCAGGAAGCAAAGAGAAATCAGGAAGTGAAGCCAGCCTAGGAAGCTTCAAGGCCTGTCCTGAGTGACCCACTCCCTCCAGAGGAACTCAGCCTCCTACAGGTTTCAAAGCCTTCCCAAACAGAGCTACCAACTGGAGCCCAAGTGTTCAAACACATGAGCTTCTAAGGGACATTTCACTTTCAAATCACAGCAGACATAGAGATTCCTTTGGAACTGAATAATGAATAGAAGCTGAAAGAATTTTAAGGAGTCTGACAGAGAACTTCTACATTGCCTGGAACAGACTCACAACAACTGATTGACATATGTAAAGGAGAGAAAGCCCAAGTCATCACACACATGGCACTGTTGGCTGTGACTTAGAATCCAGTGAAGGGCATCACATTCAACACAAGACAAAATGGGAAACCAGCGACTTATTCAGAAAGGATCGCATGAGGGACCTGGATATATTCAAGCAAAATCCTGAGGGCACTACCTGCTCTGTTTTTGGTGTTTGTAGTGAAATGAAAAGTTAAAAGATAAACTAAGAGTATAATTCTGGATCAAAATGGAGCCAGTGTCGGGCAATTTGAGAAAAAAATCTGTATATTCAGATGGTGAAAGATGAAGTCTCACTTGCTCACTTGTAGGAATGCCTGCTCCAGATGGAATGTGAAGGAGATTTTTCAGCAAAGCTTCTCTTCTGTCTCAGTTCTATATCAAAGGTGAAGCCATGAAGGCCAGGGCTACTGTATTCTGCCTTGGCAAAGGAGTAATTACTTAGTTAATTGATTGCTCATTTTGGAAATAATTTTCATATACTACATTACAAGATGTTTTCCTTTTAAAATATATTTATTTACTGTGTGGGTATTTCATTTATCCTTTTTCTTCAGCAAGAAAGCTAATAGATATACTTAGTCATGCTACTGAGCTAAATGCATTTGAATGAAATGTTACAAATTGCAAATATTTTCTGTAACATGAATCTTAAAAGGTCTTATTAATAGAAAACCTGGAGCCAGAAATTTAGGTAAATTCTGAAAGATCGGAGAGACAGAACAAGCCATAGCCAAACTCACCTCACCAACTCCTCAGCTGATCTTGTTTCCTCAGGCTGAAAGCCTCTGAATCTTAACCCAAGTGGATCTCAGCGGATCCAAATGGAACTGCTTAAAAGCCTCTGGTTCCTGGTCCTCACACCTTATATACCTTTGTGCTTCCTGCCATCACTTCCTGGGATTAAAGGCATGTGTCCTTCCCAAACAAAGACATGAGATCTCAAGTGCTGGGATTAAAGGTGTGTGCCACCATCCCTGACTCTGTTCTCAGTGTGGCCTTGAAATCACAGAGATCCAGATGGATCTCTGCCTCCCAAGTGATAGGATTAAAGGTGTGTGTCACCACTGCCTGACTTCTATGTTTAATATAGTAGTTGGCTTTTCCCTCTGATCTCCAAGTAAGCTTTATTTATTAGAGCACAAATAAAATATCAACACAATTTCTATTATTTTAAAAACAGAAGTGAAGAATAAAGTCATTTTAGCACCTGTTTTCTTTGAAAATTGATTTTAGTCTTTAAGAGGACCTTTCCTTCCTTTCTTTATACAAATTTCATTCCCAATGCTAAAGTTTTACTGACTGATTTAAAGTTATTAATTTGAAATTATGTTAAAATTTTCCTTAATAAAAGTTTCTTTTCTAAAATTTTACTTGGCACTTATATAACACATTCCATTCATACCATTTATTATTAATTTTATATTTATGTGAAAATCAGAGATATTACCTATTCACAAATATTATTTATGAAGTAGACAGTATTTTATTTCCATATCACTATTTTGATAAATGAAATCAATGTCACACAGTCCACAACTATTTAATGAGTGTGCTTATTCGTGTGTGGCTCATAATTTCAAATACTTCCATAAAAGCAGAAACACTATCCTTGGATCAGTGACCTTTAATATTTATAGAGTCTTTATAGCATGCCTTTAATTTTTCCTGATTCATATTTTGATAACATATTTTTATTTTAAATATCCTTTGCATTTTCAAAGGTTTAATTTTTTAACACTAAAAAAGGAAAATACATAAAATAAATTATGTCGGGAAAAAAAAAGTACTCAGGGTTTTGCTGTGAGAACTCTATCCCAGCCTGAGCTTCTTTGTCAAATTTCATTTTTCACAGGAAAAAAATCGGTTGGCAGCAAAAAGCTAGGCAACTGACCTTGGCTTTTATTTAATATGGTAGAGGACACTCAGTGACTCCGTTTCTCTGCCTAGGAACATGGGATGACTCCTGAGTCATCGAACTCATCAGTGAAGACCAAGGGTGATAGAAAGGGGTTGAGTAGAGAATGATGGGAGCTAAACATATTTTTATCATAAAATTACTTCATCAAGCAGATTATTTCAGTGTCCATTTAGTCTTGCAGCATGCTTTGTAAGAAAAAAAATAAAGATGTTTCTTGGCACTTACCTTATGTAAATAATGTTACAAATATGTGTTGAGATCCTCTCTTGGAAAGAATACCTTTATTCTTTCTTAAATTTTCAACTTCAAATGTGATTGTTAATAAGGAGGCTCTTTAAATTCGAGTCTGTATCTGTGCAGTGCTCTTGGGAACTTTAAAATTGTTTACAGACAGTGCAAGCATATCGATGGAAGTCAATGGAAAATGACATTTATTAGGTCCTCCAATTATCTATATGTACTTAAGTCACACTTGTGTACATTATTTTAATAGTTATTTTTAATTGAGCTATTTATAATTTCTTTTTTGAAGAAGTAAAAGGCAATATACTTATATGGCTAAAATAAAATTTAATTTGATATTGTAATATCACAATAAATGCACATGGCATTTCTAATAGCTACAACAATTAATTTAATATTTGAACATACATTTTCATGCTTGATTTTTTTCTTCACTATTGAGGTTTGTAGGGAAAAGTGTTTCTTATGTATGCTGTGTGGTTCAACATGGACTAACACAAAAATGAACAGAAAATTAAGATAAAATTTAGCTTTTAACATGTCTCTCCTTTCTCATGTCATTTCTGATACCACATTTGTACTTATAATTGAGATATTTTAATTGTCTACAATGAGAACATAAAGGTGGAAAAGACATTTAATAGAATAATTCTAAATTATTGACTACAAAACTGAAAATAAATAAGCTTAAATTTTGTAGACTGCAACAAGCCATTTTTATAAATGACTGAATTCCTAGTGGCCTCAGGCTCTTCAAGCAAAACAAGTACAGATGGAAGGAAGAGTTTTCAAGGTTATATGCAGGCTTGATATCCTCAAATTAAGATATCAAAACACTCACATGTATCAGCATCTGAGAACGTGTCTCAGTTACTTTTCTATTACTCATAAAAGAAGCTATATAATTCGTGCTTATGGTTTCAGGTGGTTAGAGTGCATGATGGCAGATGAAAATTCACATCTTGGTCATTAAATAGGAGGCAGACAGTGGGATATTGCAGATGGCAAGAGCCCTTTAAAATCTTAAAGCCTGTGCCCAGTGACACACAACCACATTTCTGAGTGCTTTCCAAACAGTTCTCAGTTCCACATCTGGGAAAAAAGTTTTCAAGGATCATTCTCATCCAAACAACCACATATGTTGTGACTGCTAAAGACAAAGAATAATGGTGATTCTCTCTCTCTCTCTCTCTCTCTCTCTCTCTCTCTCTCTCTCTCT